>JARYHS010013630.1:88688804-88878042 GCA_031002005.1 Vandiemenella viatica
TCACTCCATCACTCTTGCGCTATAACAAATTGATTTTTCAGATTTTTGATCAGTTATGAAAGGTAACAAAAGGGACTAACTTGGCATGAAATCTGTCGAATCTAAGATCCTAAAGGTTTACTTGCCTTTGAAATTTCATGATAATCCATTATTTTTCGAGTTGGATTTAAAAAAAAAAAAAAAAAAAAAAAAAAAAAAAAAAAATTTACACTGGTAGTAATTCTTGGTTACCTAAGAAGATCCGTTTAATTTGTTGTATCTATATTTCTCACAAATAACATTTGACTAGGTTGGAAAAAGTTGATACGATCAATTTCGTGAAAAGTGCTGAAGACCGCGGTGCACTCTGCCAGCGCATCGTTCAATTTTTAGTTTAATACTCGATCTGAATTAGACTGTACATGCAGAATTACCTTTCTTATGGTGTTGAAATGCCAAGTGGAAGTGCAACAAAAAGTCAATCACCCCAATTAAATAAGAATAAAAACTTCTTGTGAAAGGTCATATTAATGATCAGTAGATGTGGCGACGATTTGTTCCTCTTGGACAGATTGTAAAATGAATACCAAACATGCGTTTCATTACATCGTGTTTTTTATTGTATCATGCTATACATCTATAAATTCATTACATTTTCAATTGTTTTCATTGTGACATAAGTAATTAAGTTTTGTATTAAAGTCAATTGACCGTCATTTTACTGGCTCGAATTTTTCCGGTTACTTAACCATGTTTTGTTTATTCATAACAGCCCAGGTAAAACTCAGATTTCATTAATTAACTCTGTTATTTCGGAATTAATCTTAGGTTTATTGACAAAATCTGATAATAATGTTTCCACGAATATTAATTTTAATTTATTTTATTGAACTATGTTAACCCTCGAGCGCTAAACGTTTACCAGGTGAAAAGTGCTAAAGAGATGAATCTTCAAACAAATATGAAACAGATTGTTGCTTTGAAAATTACAATTGACTGAAATTAATTCTTAAAAACAGCATGTTTCTTGTTTACTATTATCGCGCATTGTTGCTTATTTGCATCGTGTGTAAGTGCTGAAATCTTGAATTCTAAATTTTACACTAATTGAATTTTTGTGTCGCCGTATACGGCCTGCACTTTACCAAAGTATAATATATCGACAGTAAGTGCATGATCTAATATGGTTAATGTATTTTGTAACAGCAGATTTTCAATTTCACTTTAAAATCGAATTCCCTACATGACAGAGGAAACGTGAAGGACCATGGAAAAGGCAATATTTATAGCAAGTGTGTGTAGCAGCACATTGCTATGCTCTGAAATGTGACTATTTCTTTGTCGACTTGTTTTGACACATTACTTCAGTCAGGGTTACTGTGGATAAATGTCGCAGATACAAGTGGCATCGTGCAGACAATGGGGGCATGCAACAAATAAAAAACCGCACAATTTTTAGCCAATTTTATTCTTTTAATAATAAGAATGATATACCTTAAAAATAAGAATAATATACTTATTCAAAATGACCTCCTTAGGACTTAATGCAGGCATTAGTCCACTCGTCAGTGGCAACACGCAACTCGTTCATTGGAAAAGTAATCACAACGCGGATCGAGGCTTATTTCAGTGATTCAGCATTACTGGGTCTTTTATGGCAGACCTTGTCCTCCAAAACAGAACACAATTATTAATATAGAGAGGTAAGATCCAGTCTGCCATAAGGCTAATTTTCAGTGCTTAAGAATTCGGGTAATTTGTTTGGGAGCTACCTTTGGATCGTAGCTTGCTGGATAGATCACTGCTGATTTTGAAACTATACCGCGTTAGTGGCTTCACCGCGGCTTCCGGAAAACACTTTTTACTATGTTTTGTCGTTTTTATTTCGAAAAAAATATAATTCCATGATCCCATCATGAGGAATTTTCCACCGAACCGTAACTGAAACTGCATGATAGCCTTTTTCAACCCGTGAGACCAGTTGGAAAACTTCTATTGATAATGTATGTAAATGGTATCATTTTACTTATTCAGTTTTTCCTTGAGGTTGAAAATTAAAAAAAAATCTGTCACAAAATTTTTCTGTGAGCATAATCTGCATACTTTACTATGGGCCGTATTAATTTTGCGACAGTATTTTGTTTCAGAGCAACAATCAACTCTAATCTTATATATATAAATAGACTTGTGTTTTCATATATTTCACTTTTCAGCCACCACTACCAAGCACAGATCACTGGTCTTTGTGTGTGGAAGTAGCATGGACTTTCCTGTCGTGCACAATGTTGGCCGAATGTCGATAGCTGTGGGAATGTGGGAGGTATGATGATTAAAGTTGGTCAATGCAGGGCGTTTTCATATTTCGACCAAAAATTTGTGTCTTCTTATACTTCTCTTTCCTGCCAAAACTACATAGCATAGACCATTGGTGTTTGTGTGTGGCAGTATAATCGTGTCTCCTGTCGTGCACTATGGTTGTTAGATGTCGGTAGCTATGGGGGTGTGGAAGATATGTGGGTAAAAAGTGGTCGACCTGCGGCAATTTTATATTTCTGCCAAAGACGCATGTGTCATGGTGTATTACTTTTCAGCGATACCTATCTATCGCAGATCACTGGCGTTTGTGTGTGGTAGTAACACAGAATCGCCCATCGATCACAATGTTGGCCGAATTTCGGTAACTGTGGGAGTGTGGGAGATATGGTGGTTGAAAGTGGTAGATCAAGGATATTTTCGTATTTCATCCAAAGACATGTGTGTCCGTAAATTTTTCTTTCCTGCCTGAACTATATAGCGCAGATGACTGGCATTTGTGTGTGGTTATAGCATCGCGTCTCCCATCGTGCACTATGGTTGTTAAATGTCGGTAGCTGTCAATACAAATTCTTTACAAACACGAAGTCGTGTGTACCAGCTATATAGTTTAATAATACTACGCGTTGACTCGTTGAGTGGTATTCCATAATTTAATATTAGCTGTACTTCTAGAAAATACATATCCATATTATGCAATTCACAGAAAACCATGAAGAACAGAGGAGTTCTGTGCATGCGTCGCTGTTGATATCTTGATGCGAGGTGAAAGATGTGCTACAATAATTTAAAATTGTTGTATTGACGTTATTTAGCAACAATTGAAGTCAAATAAGCAGCTGCTGAAAAATTGACTGTAAAAACAAAGCATTTACTCTGTTTCTCGACAGATAACAAAGTGCATAATATCTCTTAAAGTTATTACGGTCCATATAAAGCTCGTGGAGCGTCATATATTTTCAATGCAAAAATTGTTTATTAATAAATTTTATTTTTCTGTATATCAAGATTGAACTAAGTTACCCCTTTATTAAATTTGAAATATTTCATATGGTATGAAGCTTCTGTAGGGTACTTTTTCGTTACCATCTACGATAGTGAAATATCGACTTATCCCTAAACCTTTGATAAGCTAGGAAGCTCAGGTGTTAGAAGTGAATTCTTCTATTTATTTTTGGGTTAGTATTTTAAAATTATCTACTTTTCTTTTGTTCCAGTATGTTACAGTGGTTTTAAAAAATAACGTATGAAATATACTTCGATAACAACAACAAACTTCATAATTATTGGATCAATCGACGTTATAGATTGTTACTTTATTGGTGATAATCTTTTGCGATTACTGTAATCTTTAGAATAACAAATAGATTTTCAGGAACATTTCTTTTTAAACGTTTCGTTTAAAGATTTGATCATGATTAAATCTTGCAGTGCCTTCATCTGTTGGCTTTTCTTGTGTACCATTAACATGCGCGTAAAGGAAAATATACAATTTGGAGGAACTTAACATTTTGGAACTTACTCTTAATGATCTGTGTTGCATATTATTCATATTTCTTGCAAGAAAAATTTGGTCATTGGAAATAAAGATTTAGGCAAAAACCTTGGTCCTATTTAATGCGCATTGACATCTCTGCTGTTTTCCAACTACCGCTGTTTTCCAATAGCTCCAGAATCCTGTTTAATGATCTACGCTCCACATTTGTCATTATCTGACTATGCGTGGAGCGGTTAATTAACGTTCGGGCTCATCGCCGTTCCGGCCATCCTGACTACGGTTATTCAGGCAAACGCCAGACGCCAGGATTGTTCCTTCAAAAGATTACAGGCAAATTCCTTATCATTCGTTGCCCCCAATCCAGTGACCTCGAAGATGTTCAGCAGAAGAGCTCCCCTCCCCCTCCTCCCCTCTCCAAACTACGCCTGATTAAATCTTGCTGTGCCTTCATCTGTTGGCTTTTCTTGTGTAGCATCAGCTTACGTGTAAAAGAAAATGTACAATTTGTAGGAATTTAATCTTTTCGTTAAACATACATTTTTGAACTTATTCTTAATGACCTAGTTAATCATCGTGCTGAGAAATCTGGATGTAGTTTCTACCGGTGAACCAACTTGTGTGTGTGCTTTTACTGCAGTCACATTTATCGATTCTTTCCAATCCAACGTACCTCTTGAACAGCGTTTGCAGTTTAAGGAGCGAAATAACTCTTAAAATATAATGATCCTGGTTCATGGAATGCTGCAGTAGTAGACGCTAATCGACTCTGCCTTAGTATGGTTTCGGCTATAGTACTTCGCAAACTGCTTCCGTCGCCACCCTCGTGTTCCTAATAACCTTGGTACGGACTGAACTTTACAGTTACGGGAGTGTATTATTTGTATGTATGGAGTAGGTCACAGTGACGTTTCAAAAGCAAGTTTCAATCGCAGTTACAGCCACAAACCAAATCACTCGGCGACTAACGCATTCACAGAGATATCAAAGCGTCAAATATTTTTATTCTTAAATAATAGTTGCTTAGTCTTAAAAACGATAGTACCTATTGTCTGACTTAAACGGGGAAAGTTTTGTGCACTGTAAAGTTTTGGTGGCGCACTTTCGACATAATTGTCACTACGTAAACCACTTTAAATTAAATTAAACTATTTTAGATTCATTTAACAGCTTGAGTAATATCACCAGTTTTTATTGCACGTTATTTGGTGTATATTTTGCCTGCTCATTTAATTCATGCTACTTGTAATCAGCATTCAGTAATTTTTTTATAATTTAAAAGTAATTCAAGTTTATTTCAGTTAACATTTGGCTTTAATAGAAATGTTGTGTAAGAAATTGAGAATGCTAAATCGTTTCGTTCGTCGAGTTACTCATTGTCGTGACAAAGCACACGTTCCAGAACACTGGAACCGCTGGACTCGACAGTGGAGCAAGAATACAGTTTAAGTTTTGGTATCATAATGTTGAAAATATTCTCCTGAATTGGAATAGAGTATAATATCTTAGCGTTAGCAGTATTATTCAGATTAACGTTTTGGGATGATAAAGAGTTTTAATCATGTAGTCGAACAGCAATTACGGCATATTATGTAGCATCATATTAGTACAGAAATGGACAGTAAAGCAGTATTATGTGGAATGAAGTATTATGAATTGAAGAGTTCAAGTAATAGTTATTAACAGTTTGCTGTTTAGGGGTTTTGATAGGCTATCACCATTCACGGTACTGAAATTATAATTTAGAATTTTATTAGATTAATAATTAAATTTGACGTTAAATGAAAAGGATTCTGTAGCATAAGACGAAACAAAATCTCATCATTTGTTAAACAACTGAATCAGAAGGACAAAGGTGAATTACTGATATTTAGCAGCAGTTGGAAATTAAATATCAATATCCTTTGTCCTACAAACAGAAGAGCAATAAAAGTGAAATTTGGAATTAAGAGACCCGACCAACATTTCTGTCAGTAATTACAGGTATTTACAAACTTTAAACATTCTCTGTGAAGCAAGTTATGGCTAGAATTTCAATAATTGTGTAAAATCGGGCTCCAGCAAAACTCGGTAGGTTATCGGTCGAACACTGATTCTATCACGCGAATTTCTTCGCCAGGGCATAACTAGGCAATTGAGAGAAAATAACACGTATGTCGTTATTTTAAATGTTTGATGACTTTACCACAAGTCCATTAATTTATAGGACAGTCATTCAGCGTCACCACTAATTTCTCACTTAGGCATCAGCTCCTATGAACAAATCTGCCACTGTAGAACTAGAGCTATGTAACAAAAATATCGTCGTAATTACTCGCTACAAGCTGAGAGGTCCGACACCTGGCACATCCTCCCCACGCACCGTCGTCTTCCAGATCATAATCACGTCAAACCAAAACATTAACAGTTTGTGGTTTAAAAAATTCATTACTGGCTAATATCACTCGGTATTCATTCACTGGCACTTCTGAAATGCGTATTGGACGAAGGAAATCCCTTTCACGGGGCTTTTTTCGAAGAAATAGTTTATCGGATATCTCTCTCACTTACGTCGATGCCTCTCTCTCGCAGAGTTGCGCGAGAAACATTTTTATTTCACAAAGTTTGTTTCAAGCACGTTGCTCTAATTAGATTCGGTCTTCACTTGTCATAGCCGTATTTTCTCCGAGCCGCCTATGTTTGTTTTTAACATGTACGGGCGATTCGTTCAGGACATTGCCTGTCTCCCTCCGTCCGTTCTCACTCCATTCAGATATATGTAAATGAGACCGCCTTTCATGCGAACAACATCGGTCGGCCTTCATTATCTGCCTCACCATCTGTTAAAAGATCTGACTACTCGTAACCTCCTACTCCTAATGGCTGCTGACTTCCACTCATCTCTCATCTACTGAATTAGATATCACCATTTATTTAGATGTGTGAACGAAGGCTTTCCAGGCTTGTCGCTGAAATGTAATCTTCGCGGGTTTGCTACCGGAATGTGTTTTTAAAAGACAAGCTTTCAGCGACGTACTCTGCTGCCATCTTCAGGACGAATGATCGATCGTCTTTCATCAACATCGTCCGGTAGCAATCCCGCGAAGATTATATTTCACCATTTACTTTGTCATATGTTTATATCGGCACTGCATGTAGCTATTTTATTAAAATAATGTGGTGGAAACACAAGAGCCAGCAATATTAAACTGGAAGAAGTTTTGTTTTATATTCTTTAATGAATAAATTAATCAAGAAAACTGCAGGAATTCAAGAAGCTTAGCTGCAGCAAGCTGTCCATGGCAGTGTGTGTCAGCAACTCAGCTCTAGACACGCTGTATGTTTTTCGAAATGCATTAAATAACCACCGAATCAAGCATATTGATTAAGTAACTGCTCCTGTAAATCAGCTTACTAGGTCGTTAGATAGCTCGAGATTAATGTATAGCTTTCGTTACTGACCATTTAAGAAATCTTGTATACATTTAAGAACGTTTTATCCTCGGACAGCAAGATGGCGCACCATTGTGAATGACTCCCTCCTTTCACCACTTCCATGGTATACAATTTGCATTGCTCTTCTCTCACAAGTCTAGATTCCTTATTCTCCTTAGCTTTTATAACACATCGCACGATATTCGCCTAGTACTGATGCACATCAAGATTGGGATCGAAAATTTGGTCTTTGAATCCAAAATACTGACTTTCCGTTGCTGACAGTAGTCACCAACGAGTGTGATAACTTCTTGTTCGTTAAACGATTCTCTAATAACGCTCATACCGTGTACTTCATGAATAATGGTGATATAATTAATTTTTAACGCAATATGCGATGCATCTTCTACCGTGACCGGTTTGAAATTGGCTCGACCATTACGCTCTTCGTTTCCCGTTTATTTAACTGAAGGTACGAACGAGGTTGTTCTGTTGCATTCACATAGCCAGCTGCGACCACATTTTCGAAGCAGATTGCAAGCTAGTAAAATAACTATGTCGCACCAACGCTGTTACCGCAATAGCTAACTAACAAAACATCTGTTTTATTTGATGTGTTGCTAAACGGTCTTTGCCTAATGGAATATTACGTTCGGTGCTCTTTTAATTTGTACAGCAAATGTATTATCTTTTAGTCGTTCCACATTCCGGCAAATGGAAAGTTGCATTATCAGGTAGTCTTGGTTTTAGAATTCGGGTCCCTTTCAAGTGTAGGTGGAAGTTCTCTTCATTTACCCAAGAGGTATACATGTATGAAAACTCCGGATGGTACATATAACCGAATAATTTTTTTTAAAAAAATTATATAAAAGGAATTATCGATTGATGTGTTTCCACATATTGCAAAATTGAAACATGACATAACAGTTCTACCAGAAGCTCTATGTGCATCAGTCTATAGGAGGTCATTCTAAAAATTTCAGAGATTGAAAAGCAAGAGCGCAAAAATCTTGGGAAAATATTCGGCCCAACTCAAGAAAATGGAATTTGTATGAAGGTGCTATCACCAGCCCTGTTATAATCTCAGACTGGTTCACCAACACTGTTCGCACGGTACGTTTGAAAGTTTTGGACACCTTTGTAGGAGGGATAACACTAGACTCACAAAAAGATTATTCAGTGTAATAAATTCCAAAACTACGAGGATTAGTCGGCTGGAGTAAACAAGAAGGGCCTCGGTGCGTTGAGGATTAAGGAGGACATCGTGAAAAAGTGCGATGTCCTCCTCATTTGTGGTGAAATCTAGAAGCGGGACTGGCACAAAGTGGTCAGAAGAACGATAGAGTTGTTGAAGATTTTGGAAGAATATGGAGACGAAAGATCACCAAGCCAATGAAAAAGATCTGGTGCGCTTTATGAATGGGCATAACGAAGAAAGAAGAAAATAATTACCTTCTCTTTTTACGTATCTGAACAACTGAATATTAATGAATTCGAGCACCCAGGAACCAAAATATTTAAACACAAAAATCCACATTTTGAACTAAAAAAATAACAATTCTCATGCGCTCAGAAAACTGAACATAACTTCAAAGTTAGTGGCTGCTGTTAAACTAATCAAGATGCTCAGATGTTTCAAAATGTTCCTGATACTTGGATGATAATATACATTAACCATTGACGAAGTTCCTTTTTGCTTCACAGGTGCGAGCGACGATTTAATAACTATTATTGCAGTCTCAGGTTATGCACATAAGTAAAATATTTGTTATTTAATGCCGTATGAAACTTACTGCTTGATATTTACACTTTTACCTACAGTCACCACGAGTACTTATTCAGGCGAAGGATTTTTTCTGGGTCTCCAGAACTAATATAAACATTTAGATCGCCATAACTCATATATTCGATATTGATTAAGAGAAAACTGTTACGTTTTTGCGCCTTTAACTATTAACGTCCCCTTGCATTTAATGACTTATCCAATTTGTTTATAAGCTTAGCTGAGTTTCTGGTGTACGTACTATAGTTATCAGCTACGCCAGTCTTTCTTATTTTCCTCTTTCCCTCCTAAAATAGAAATGAATGTTTCAGGATGGCTCCCTGCTTCAGTTGGGTCCGAACGTATGTTTAGAATTGCGTGCGTATCGCTGTTTGGATTGCGACATAATCCCATTACTACTCTGTGGGCCATAAACGCATGCAGTAGTGCCGATGTCGCGAAAACTGCGCCCACTGAAATTTGCGCCCAGAAAGGTTCGAGGAAGGGACCACTAAGCCTCACGTCCGACAGGTAGAAGAGCTGAGGACGCTACCTGGAGTAATTTTTTTTTAATTCAAAATTTTAGATAGCCATATGCTGACTGGCTCAGTGCTGAAATTTATTAAACAGGATCAAGTATTGAAGAAGCATTTCACCCAGATTCTAGTCGAAAATTATAGAAACGGAACTTTCCACAATTATACAAAAATAAGTTGACAAGTATCATAACTTTGTGTGTTTCGATAACGTTATGCAAGAGAATTCTTTTTTTTTTTTTTTTTTCCTTTCAAAAGTCAAATTAATTAAGAAATATCTTGGTTCCACTATGAGTCAAACACGACTGTTTAATTCAGCAGTGAGTCAATAGAAAATGGGCTACATCTTCTGACAAATTTAGTCCAGTTTTTGTAGGTACGATATAGCTTTCAAACAAACTCTGATGTCACCATCTTCTTCGTACTATTTTTTACAATAATTCATCCTGTTTTATGTAGACTTTTTTTTTTTTTTTTTTACTTAACATACTCAGTTCTGCCCTCATTAATGCGCAAGCTCAATTTTCTGCTTTTCTTTTCATGCATTTAATTACGTCGTTGACTTTAGGATTTCGGATGTTATTAATTTTGTGGTGGCAGCCTTCTACAGCGTTGGTTGTTCGATGGCGCCGTTTATAGCAGCTCCAAAGGCTGATACGGTTTTCTTCATTTTCCAACCATCTATTCACAAAGTAGTTAAAAAACGCAGAAAGTCTATGGTTATCCGGTGCCTGTGAATGTATTTCGAGCCAGCCATCAGATACATCTTCAGGCCGTAGAAAAGCCAGCGCAGCACACATACGAATTTGTTGTCTCACTTCTTCATTTTATCTATACTCATTAGTAAGTCCTAGATCTTACACTTTTCTCCAGAGAGACTTTTTCATGTGGAAATGACATCCATGCACTTCGGCTGTCGGCAACACAACCTTAATCGCAGAAATCACTGCTGATTCAAAATCTATGATCACGTTTGTAGGTTTCCATTCTGGAATATTTTCCACCAAATTTCGTAAAAGACTGATGTATGTTTCTTTTCGTTTGATTGGTAATAATGCAAAAAACAACAGGATATATGTTTGCCTCACTGTTTGTACTCCCAAAATCGGCGTGAATGGTGTATATTTGCGCAAACTGTTTGCTACAGCACTTGAACGTACCATCCATAATAAATTGTTTATTTCTTAGAGCCTCTCTCCCTGCTCTTCCACTATAAACTATACTCCTTTCTCCTGATCTGTCATCGTTTACCAGAAAACTGCTGGCATCGTTCATGTCTAGCAACCCTGCTCGCTGGTAATATAAAGTTCTCTTCGTTGTTAGCTGCTGTGGCATTTCAGTGACAAAATCATACCCTCGATTATGCAGGCAACTAAGTTCCTCTGAATATATTTTGGAAATGGAAGCCCCCTTCCTTTCGTTCCCTCTTCTTCGCCTGGTTCAAACTCTTTCATACCTTCAACCTAGCCTCATCCGGAGCACCACATTGATGCTCGAGTGAAAAAAGCACCATCGGATCCGTGGTTTTAAGCATTCCTTGGCAGTGGTTTGATTTCTCTCTTGAACAGCGCCATATCACAGTCCCATCTTTCACTTCACTATGTAAGAATAGCCTTCATAGTGGCAACTATATGGGCTTACCGCTAATGGTCGTTGAAACTTCCGTACCGGAACTATTGTGAGAGAAATACACAAGTCGCACGATGTAAACTGTACCGAAGCTAGAGCGGAACTGAAGCTGTTAGTTCATACAGTCGGTTACTGTTGTTCCCGTTCCCTATTTAACTTTCCTCCAGTCGACAGTGTTGCATTTAGACGACCCGTCGGCCAGCCCGATCTGGTTAGTACCTCACTGGAGTCTCCGGAACAGTGTTGCAGATCAGCAAAAAATTCAACTTCAGTAACCAGTGCGAAAAAATCCTAAGAAATATTACTTAACTTGCGAAACAAGGTGATGTGCTAGTTAATTCAAAACATTTGCGTGTCTATTTAAAAAAAAAAAAAATAGAAACTAGTTTGGTTGTTTCGGCCGTGTAATGTAAAATGTTCTCGCTGACTAATTTCCGTTCTATTTGTTCACGTAAAAACTTACATGCCACGATTTAGTGAGGCCGACCTGAAATCTGCGGCAGGAAAAATTATAGTGTTAAGTTTTTTTTTTTTTCCTATTTGCATCAAAACGATCCCTGTAAAGTTATTGCGGGACGATATTTGTTCTTTTTTTTTTTTTCTTTCCAGGAGTGGCAAATACTTCAAATCACTTATTTTTTGGTAAGAAATACCGTCTGCGATGTGTTCAGAGTGTGAATTGTATTACTTATAGTCCATCGTCCGTACAAGTATTTATTCGCATGTTACGCTGTACACGATTTATGCACGGCGTATTACCTCTTTCAACTGAAACGCGCCAGTGCTCAATATAATTATCCAGGTTAACAAATTTTCAGCGTTCACACAAAAAGTTCGCACCAGTTTTAATTAATTTCGCCAATTAAATGCAGCGCAGGAGGCTATTAGACAGTTCATTGGGTATGGAAACGCGTTTTTTGTAGTATTTTTTATTATACGAGCATTGCACTCATTATGAACAATTCGCTTTAATTTCATGTATTTTGTATTATAAAACTTTCCCATATACAACACTCGCTATATTTTTTTCAGTTTTCATTAAAATTTCAGAACTTTTTTTTGTAATTTAATTATTACATGCACATTTCTTTTAGATTGGTTGTCTCGACATAGACGTGCTTTGTCTTCATGGGGAAACTCTCTGCTGTGTGTACCACTTGAACTCCAAATTTCCACTTATTACGTATTTCGTTTACCCAACACTAAATATCGCAATTAAAAATTTTAAAAAATTATATTATAGGATGTTTATATAGAAATAAATGGGGGGGGGGTGATAAAAAAACTCGCATTGTGGAGGGTTATGATTCTCTCTTTTTTTTATTTTACTTTTTTTTATTTTTTTATTCATTGCAAAAAAATAAAACTGTAGTCGCCGTCAGAGTTGTCAGTTTTGGATCATTTCTGTTACCGTGGCCACCCAAAAAACAGTATTACTTAGGAACTTGAAATAGACGACTCTAACCGATATTGAAACGACAAATACTAAAAACACTTTGTAAATTGCGAGTTTTATTTTGAGTTTATTTTGCTGTATATTAACATAATTTTATTTAAGATGCTCCAGTTCAAAGTGCATTGCATTCAAAAGGTACCTATAGTAAATTTTATTGCAGCTGAAAGATGGCATTAGAAACGCGCGGCGTTGGAGAGCCGTGGAGCGGAGTCGGACACCAAACCATGAAACGACGGAAAGGACACAGGTTCCAATCCCTCTCCGGCCATTCGGATTTCATTTTTCCATGGTTTTTCCGAATGCTGGGATGGTCCTTTAAAATTATATGCCCAAATTTCTTCTAGTTCCTTGCCCCAAGTTCTTTCGTGCCGCCTCAAGTGATCTCAACGTCGACAAAGTGCAAAGCCGCGCGTGTGTGAGAGACATGGAACTGCTGCCTGACCTATCACATGCGACATCCGTATTCAGGTCATTGGAATATGGAACCCTGAAATGCGGGGTGCTCCGCTCGCACTTGCCCGGTTATCAATGATGCTTTACGTGAATTGGGTTAAAAATAAGTACTCAAATGCGCTTATATTTTTATTTCCTTTTTCCTGATTGAGTGCCAATGTGGCAAGAACTGTTATTCTCGCCGTATTCAAGCGGACGCAAGCTCTGCATTCAGTGCTTGAGGATTATGGCCGATTTCGGGTAACCGGGATATCTGTTTCGTTGTGTTAATAGTTCGCTGGTAACGCGTCTCTGATCTATAAGCCCTTCACCCGGTCACTCGGGCAGAGCAGTTACTACCAGTTACGCAAACTCTCTCCTCAGAAATGTTACACCTTAGTCCAGCGGTTCCCAACCTTTAATGGTACACGACCCACTTTTAAGTAAAAAAAATTTCGCGACCCACCTAATATGATAGTCTATCTAAGATCAGAATGGGAACTGCTGTATGACCTCGATACGCTATCGACTATCCTATCCTACGAAAAAGCAAATTTTCGTAAAAAGGCTATACTATCAACAAAAACAAGAATTGATGATACATAAAATAACAGACATATTATAGACCGGAAGGCGGCTGCACAGACCATCACCTCATCAAGTTGACTGCTGAAATTCCGCGATTAGAAGTAACTCGATCACATATTAAAATGCAATTGGTCTGCCAAGTCGCTTTTTGGTGGAAATCACCTGCAGACCCGATTTTAGTGGTTGATTGGTAGGTTTATCACTGTGTTTAACTGCACCCAAATGTATGAAAATACGTGAGACTGGGAGCAGGAAAACACAATGGTAAACTTACCAGTCAATCACTAAAATGGGATTTGTAAGTATTTTTCATCAAGATCTGACTTCGCACAGCAGTGGCATTTTAATTGTCAAATCGAGTTTTAACTAATCTTGGAACTTCAACCGTCGACTCGATGAGGTGATGCTTCGTGCAGCCGCCTCCCGCTTATTACAAAGATAATGAAAAATACGTTTAATTATTACAAAAAACACAACATTCAGTGAAATTTCTGGCACTGGTGTTTACTGATGAGGGCATCGATATGAGGGTTAAAACCGATTAATTTTAACCTTAAGTCACTTTCTTCACATAGTTTATTTCTGTATTGGTTTTTCAAAAGCAATAAAGTAGAAAAAGCTCGTTCGAACAAGTATGTTGTGTTGAACGGCATCAAGAACTTCACGACTGATTTAGAGATTTTTGCATACTTTGCTCGCACAGTCATCCAGAAGTAAATTAAGGATTTTTCCTCGAAAATTGTCTTTAAAGAAGAATCGCAAGATAGCTCTATTAGCGAGTTTTCTTCAGCTGTTGAGATTTTTGGGCCTTTAAAATGTTCCTCTTCAAAAGGATTTCTTATCCAAAAGCAACCATCGTCAATTTTTGGAAATTAACTCCTAAAACAATTTATTAGTAAACGAATAGAACACAGTTCACTTTTTAACACGTAACAAAATTTAAAATCCTCAGGGGTACTTGAAATAAAAAAGAATTACTATTTGAAAAGAAATTAGGCTTACAACATACTTATCATTTACTGAAAAATTTGAAAAGGTTTCAAAGTGCTCTTTGATGACATTTGCAGTTTCCTTGATTTTTATTTCGTTTGATTCAAGGAAATCATGCAAGATATGAAATGCATCAAAACTATTTTCTTCTACTTTGCAGGTCCATTGGTCGAGTTTTTTTAATCATTCCATAGAAACGTAAACCTGTGGATATCCTTTCCTTGTATTGTAAGGTTCATTACATTGAGTGCATCGTAGCAAGAAGTTTAAGTCAGTTCTCATCGCAAAAACATTCAATAAATTATCTTATGGATTTATGGTCACTTTTGTACTCCAATAAAAACATTCTTAGTTCATCACGAAGTTTAAATAATCTCGACACTGCTTTTCCTCTCGACAGCCATCGAACTTCACAGTGAAGGAGAAGCTGTTTATGTTCACTGCCCATTTCGTCACACAACACTCAGGCCCGCCGCTAGCTGTTTGAGCGCCCGCGTGCAATACCAATTATGCCGCCCCCTGTATAACTAGCCAGTGGTGGATTTAGGAAATTTCCGAACCGGGTCAGAAAACTGTGAGATTGCCGCCCTTTCAAACATTATTTGCCGCCCCCACTGTTGCCATTCCAAGTGTCGCCGGCCGCCCGAAGCAGCTGTTGTCGATCGCTCGTTTTGCCGCCCCTCCTCGATGTGCCGCCCGCGTGCGGCGCACGCGTTGCACGCCCGCTTACGGCGGGCCTGACAACACTCCAAACAATCTCGAATTTTTAGGCCGTGCTTTGATAAAGTTAACAATATTCACAGCATCATCCAGAGTTAGCCACTCATCCAAACCTTTCACTGCCAGAGCCTCTCAATGAAGGGAGCAATGACTCCGTTGCACCAAAGGGGCCACTGACTTAACTTTGGCAACTAAACCTGAATAAATGCCGGACATAGCACTGGCACCATTTTGGCCAAACAATTTCAGTTTCTTTTAAAAAAAAGTGTCAACACATTTAAAAATTTCCTCCCCCGTAGTTCTTGTAGGTAAGGACTTGCAAAACAACATTTCGTCTTCCACAGAAATCGTTGAACTCAAAACGAACAGCAACTCGTGTGCGTTCATCAATTTGTAGTGAAAATAATCACTTTGCTTCAGAGTTGAAATCATTGTTTCCTCGACCCAATTAAACATTTCATTGATTCTCATTTTTACAGTAGTGTTTGATAAAGGGATTTCACTTATTCTTTTTGACATTTTTCCATCAAACAAAGTATTAGATATTATTTTTCCTGCAGGTAAAATAAGTTCTTCGCCTACTGCATGAGCAGCTCTCTGCTTTGCTATTAACAAGGATAATTGGTAAGACGCTATGGTAGTTTTTTTTTTTGTTGACCTGGCACTGACTTTTCCTTTGTAGGTTTGGTCGAAAGATAGTCTTTTTTTTTATTTTGAAAGAATTCAAGAGACTCAGGATGCTTGGTTGACAAATGCCTTTCAAGTTTTGATGGCTTCATGCTTTCACTGGGAAAATTTTCACAACAAATCACTCACTGAGGTATTGGTTCCTCTTCAGTACCCGAAAACACAAACCCGTATTTCAAATAATCCGGGTTATACATTTGCAGATACGTCTTTTGCTTTTTCGTGCTGCCTGCATTGTAACTACAAATACTTGGTAGTGGTTCAATAACCTTTTTAATCTCATTATTATTAGCCGTGGAGGTCGAAGTTTCCTCACCATTTGGATACTCTCTTTTATGGCACGATCCAGTCCTCAACCAACTTTCCATAATCACATTAAATCTACTCTCAATCAAAACAAAACGCAAACAATAATTCACTATCACAAGCAGAGAAAGACAGTGTCAATCAAAGATCTGGGTTTGGATTCAACAATAAACAAGATAATGAAAATGAGAGAAGTAAAATTGCGATGGTAAGCGCGCGCATCTCCGCTCTAGAGCGGGGCAGAGAGGCGGTGTTCAGGGGTTGCCATAACGATTGCTGCCGCTGCTATATCTCACAAAAAGGTTATTACATATTACTGGCTGACTGTTTAAGAAAACCACTCTCTCACAAAGTTTTAATTTAAGCTAATAGATTTCATGATCATTGCACTTGTAAAATATCGTGTTATATTTTTTAAATAGATAAAATAAAAGAAATATTTTTATGGCAAAAACCTGATTGTTCCGCGACACACCAAAAGACACGCCGCGACCCACCAGTGCGTCGCGACCCATAGGTTGGGAACCGCTGTCTTAGTCTGTTTCGTTATTAAGCAATAGAATGGTTTGATCGTTATAGTTTTCAATTGCTGTAGTCTAATTTCCTTCATTCAAGTGATATGAGCAGTGCGTCTGTTATAACGTATCAGCTGTCGGATTTTATACCCAATTGTGTACATAACTACTTGATTTCGGCATATGTCGATTGTCTTCCGTGGTTGTATCAGTGTCACAACATAGTGATGATCATTTCTCCTGTGTATAAAGAGTCTCTTTGAACTCC
Organism: Vandiemenella viatica; assembly: GCA_031002005.1. Classification (NCBI taxonomy): domain Eukaryota; kingdom Metazoa; phylum Arthropoda; class Insecta; order Orthoptera; family Morabidae; genus Vandiemenella; species Vandiemenella viatica. The sequence goes on from JARYHS010013630.1 coordinate 88,705,895, forward strand.
GTCGTACTTAATGTTGAAATTGTAAGCTTAAGATTCTCCGCTTTACAAACAGTAGGATGTTTTAAATGAAGCACCTAAATGCGTAAATGAATTACAAATGTATGAATAGGCAGTCTGAACTAAAAAAAGTAAAATAATCCTGTGTATTTCAGAACAGCATTGTATTTTGCATTGGTGTGGTTGGCGGAGGGGGGTATGGCTTAGTGCTGGTAGCATCTATTCAGGTTATCTAGCGCGAATTAGAACAGCACCAGGTAGCAGTGCCACATAGTTTGCGAAGGTTTTTATATTTTGACTGAGTGTTCGCATTCTCAATTGTTCGTTGAATTAATATGAGAAATCAAGTGTTACATACAAATACTTTATATATCTACTTTTTCTTCTCAGCCGTTCTGTTGCTCAGTGCATCAAAAGTTTCCTCATTCCGGGCTGGAATTCACCACTTCCACTAAATGTCTAAAAGGGCAGTTGGATGTTCTATCGCGTTTCCTCTGGCCTCCGAAAGCACGAATGCCTCGTAATTTTTTTTTTTTTTTTTCTCCTTTGGGGTTCTCAACTCGTGGACGTTGATGTATATAGAGTTGGTAGGAGATTGTGGAAAGGAACGGGACGGTATTCAGCCATGGCCTTTTGAATGAACCATTCCGGCATTCGCCTGGGTTAATTTCGGAAAACTTTGGAAAACCGGAATTTGGATTGCCGGACGGGGATTTGAATCGGCGTCGTCCCGAATGTCAGGCCTAGAATTACTGCTCACCCACCAACCTTGGCAAATGCCTTTTAGAAGTTGTCCAGTCCAAATTATGAATCTTATAGATCCTATACGGGGCAGATGTGTTATATATAGATTGAGAAGAAAAAGAAACACAGAGTCTTTAATAATTATATAATTTAGTTTATTTTATTTGCTGACATTGTAACCCATGCACGTCCTATTGTGTAAAGAATGTTCATTTATCGTGTAGTAAAATTATTTTACATACAGGCCTCAATGGGCTTAAACTACAGTTTTCTTATATCATAGACATTCGCTTGTTCGAAATCATTGTATCAATAAAATACACAATCCTCCATAACCCGATTCAAGAATACTTCCCACATTCATTTTCGTACAGTTAATTAGTGTAGAACAATTACAGATGCAACCTTTAATTGCGATGGAGCGCACGTTCCGGTGGCAATTTCCGTACGTTCTTTTGTGTAATTAACTGCAACTTCCTAGTGCACTATGGCCACGGAAGTAATTGTTACAACGTTCATACAGTTAGGTATACTGTCGGATACATACACACAATAGATAGTTTCTGAGTACCAAAACGTAAACGGATGGAAACTCACAATATCGTAGTACACGCCCTCTCTCTCCATGCTGAAAGTAAAATTAGCGTCAGACATAATTATAATTAATTTAACCGTTTCCTCTCACTGTTTGCTAAATTAGTCATATGCTGTGGATCTTTTCTTTCTTTTCAGAAAAATTAATATAAAGACAAGAGTTGGCCTACCGACGTAGATTTTTCTGGAATTATGAAAGATGAAATTAATCTCAGAGCGAAATGATACTCTGCGAATAGACCGGATATACGAAGAGTCCTTGTTCGGAGGGAACGCGAGCTTGGTTTCGCAGCGTAACAGGTTGTTAAGACTCGTGACCTGGCCTTGCCTCGCTGTGCTCTACCGCGAGTCTGCGGCCCGGAAACCACTTTCTCTCCACCGTGGGAAGTTCCTACACACTCCGCCATTGAATTAAACCTCTTTCACAAGCTTCGCCTGCTTCTCACTTCGGGTAGGCATCCTAATGAATAGACAGTTGACCACGTGTTCCTGTACCATAGCCGGGCAGACAACTGAAAGTTATAATTTACACACTTTCCTGAAAATTAAAAAGAAGAGAGTCGAAATGTTCCATAAAATTTCAATTATTTGCATTCCTGAGTCGAACCATAACTTATTAAATGATCTTCCGAATCCGAAAATAAACCAGTCCATCAATCTTCATTGAGAAATAAACTTGGTTTTGCCGCTATTCACAAACTACAGTAAATTTTATATTTGTAACTTAAAGTGCAACAGGTATGAAAAAAACTATTCTTTTGAACTGCTAGATCACCTATCAAGCATTGATGTTAAATAATAGTACAGCATCATCTCGAATTTAAATCATTTCACTTACAGATAAGTTTTGGTTTGGTACCATTTGTTCTCGACATCACCAAAAAAGTTAAGGATTTTTCTATCAATGATTGACAACCTGGTATTGAAATGATTATGATGTTGATATTGGTTACGAGAGTATAAATAGTATCATTCATGAGGAAATGAAAGTGTTTGTACAATGATTTTTCCCGTTTATTGACGCCATTTAAGAAACTAATCCGTTGTGATCTTAAGAGCAAAGGTGCAACGTTTTCGTATTGTATAACGCTATAATATAGAATAAACTATAAACCAAACTTTCTTCGGCGATGATCTCGTAAATCGAAAAGCATATGCAAAAAGGGGGGGGGTTTAGCTGCACTAGACGAATTAAAAACCACTAGAAACCCTTTATTAGTGGAAAAAACACTATGCCAGAACTCTGTGTCAATTGGGATTGTTCTGCTTCTGTGATGAGCATTAATCAGCTTAGTGTACTCAGTTGGAAAGAGCTGTGTACAAACGTAACTAAATAGTGCTCGTTCTAACATCGAATACAACAACACGCGTTGTAACATACACATTAAGGTCAATTTCTTCCTTTGAGATACCTAAGCGTAGCCACATTACTACTCTACAAATCATTAACAAAAACCTCATTAGAGAGTCCAACAATAGGTAACTAAAAATCTCCAGCTGCCAATAAATCTCGTTGTTGACTACGTATACGTCAAGATGCGCTGCTCTTGAAATAGTAACGCGCCGCAAGAAGAGAGAATGGATATAAATTCAGCTCCTACAACAAATAAACAAGGATTAGTTGTTTTTATGAATAATGTAATGTCTGTTTAGAAAAATTACGTTTGTTATTTTTCCTTGTACATATGAATAGTTTTTAAAAATGAATATTTTTAGAATATGCTAGTTAAATAAAATGAACATATACCAGGCACATTGGTAAAAGTATACACGCAAAATTCATAATATGACCATAAAGTAGAGAATGTATATCACAATTGGACTAATTATGTGAAGGATGACGAAAATCTACCCTTGACTGCAGTAGTAGAAGGAAAGTGGGAAAAATAAAATTGGGAATTTCCGTCTACGTGGAAGAAACGAGCAAGCAATTATGTTGTTAGGGTTCTGAGTAACAGTTATAATAATGTTTAAGAACATATGGAAGGAATCCGACAGCTGCTGTAGGAATTACATCACTCATGGAGAAAATTTTCAAAAAATATGTTTTGGACTATAGAGCATACTTGGGACAAATATTACCCTAACCGTAGTGTGAAAGTTAAACTGCCTGTTTCAAGTTAAAAAGAATAAGAATAAAAGGGATTGGCAAATGGCCTGAAAGCTGATAAATTGAACCAAAATCTCGTGGAATGAAAGTATAAGAGAACTGTAAATGTGGGAAAGTGACGAAAGTGAGACAAAAACAAAACTGCAGAAAAATGTAACACGTCAAAGTGAGAAAATTAGATAACATTATTTTGTGGTCATGAAAGAATCAGGTGGAGAACGTAGGATATCATTTGAAGTATTGAATCTGATGAATGGAGGAAAAAAGCACGAAAATATAAACCTCAGCGCTATCAATATTTTACAAATTATAAAATGCAAGAAATTGGAGCAAAACGGCTGCTAGAAATTCATGGAGAAGTGAGAAAAGAACAAAAAACTGGCAGACTGAATGAATATACAGAGAAGTGGCGTAGATTCTAATGATGTTAATATTTCTGACATCCAGATTTAAGGACAAAATTTCACACAACTTTGAAAAATTTAAACTCAGAGAAGACAGTAGAACCTAATGACATTCGTCTAAGAATTTTAAAAATCGCTAATATAAGTACGCCTATTAATGAACTTTCTTTAAAAATTTATGAAACTGTAAATATTTAGATTGATTTTTATATAAAAAGAATTAAATAGAATTACAATTAATGATCAAATGAAAGGTGATATCAAAAGCCGATTAACTTAAAAGAAAGAAACCTTTCAATAGGAAACGTGGATCTGATTTTAAGAAGTATTTGAAACCAAATGCATGGGGCATAGCGCATAATTGTAGAGAAGTTTAATTATGTGAGGGGAAGAAGAGACGGTCTGGTGAATCACATTGTAGAAGAAGTAGTGGAATGGAAGAAAGAACTGTAGAAAAGGCTTAATACAAGAACATATGAAACAGAGATTTGACGACTTGAGTTGTAAATGTTCATGTTAAGATGAAGACATTAGTTCAGGATGTGAAGAGATGGAAGATTGCATCAGACAAGTCGAGAGGCTGATCTCAGAAAATAAATCATGTTGGAATCGACAGGAATTTGTGCCTCGTGTGGTAGATCAGGAGCCACTCTCAGATAAAGTATTCCAGGCTTTACACGACGAGATAGAGAAGCGCTGCGAGCGACTTACTGCAGCGCTCTCTCAAAATCGCTTCGTCAATAAAATTGTTCGTCTACGCAAACATTAACACAGTCTCTTCGGGCCTCTTGGTAAATATTTGCAGAAATTAAATAAAAGTAGGGTAACTGAAACAGAAAAGTAAGAATGACATACCATATAGTAATAGAAATCACAAAAATAATCGGCATGTACATAAAGTAGTACGCTTTCGTTCCAAGGTGTAAAATGTCGATTCGATTATGTTTTATGACGCGTATCGAAAATATATAAATTTTGTTTAAGCAGATTTATTTTGTTTCCTTTATCTTTTAGATTTCTTTGTAGGAATTATTGAATGTCGGAAATTCAATACAGTTTTCTCTCAAGACTTAGCAGAATATTTTCCTTTTTTAATTCTTGTATTTTTGCTATTTCAGCTCTTTTTTTGCCCAAGGACGTATTTGGGCTAAACTGTTTAACGAATGCCAGTTAATGATGTTAGTTTTACTGGATATTGTCTTTTAGCTATAGGAAACTTGAAGCCTACACGCGTTACGTTCTGACAAACAGAATAAACTCTTGCTCATATTAATGCAGATATTTCTACCATGCACTTCGCTATAAGATGTGCTGCTGTGCTGCTCTGGACCTTATCACTGCCCACAGATCTCTCGATCGGAGAGCCATTAGTCACAAATAAGGCATGCCTTATTACAGGTTACACCGCGCTGGCCAATCACGCGCACACGTGTTCCAGAGGTTGGAATCCTGCCCAATGGCGAGACTGCTTTGTTGTACATGACACTCCGTGATTTGTGGCTGCTGTGAAGGTAAAGCCACGCTGGAGGCGAAAGAGTCACTCAAAAGAGGTGAATTCCGAACAGTTCATTTCTCCTTCCTTTTTAGATATCTGTGTAGCGCTTTATTTGATCGTAATTGTTCTAATATTACCCAAGTTATTCCATATTCCTTAATCTGTCATGATTTTCTTAATATAATGATGTTCATCATTATATTAAAACGATGTTTTTTTTATGTTCTTCTATTTATGTATTCTATTTGCTATTTGTGCCTTAAAATAAATTACCGAAGGAAATATTGGTCAAAAAATTTGTCATTAATGAAATAAAAACATGGTAACAGCAAGCATACCAATAGTACGCAGACAGATTGGAGTTTAAATAAAATGATTCAAAAATTGAAACTACGAGGGTAAGTCATTTATTATCTGCAATGCAGTTATAAATTTTATTGCAGTACAAATATGAAACTTCAATGTACATCATTTTTGAACATAGTCCCCTTGCATTTCAACGCAAGGTTTTCGGTTGAGCTGCGACCCAGGAATACACCGCTTCTTTCACTGTTTCGTCCGAGGTAAATCGACGGCCCCTTAATGCCTCTTTGAGTGGACCAAAACAAGTGGTAGTCAGAAGGGGCAAGATCAGGAGTATACACTGTTCCCGTACTGTACCGAAAGTCTTCGACGAGTTTTGACCCCTCATACACCTTCCGACAGCAAAAAACGGATCACTGAACGTTGCTCTTCTTTGGTGCAAACAGAAAGCGGTGCAGCCCTGGTTAATGGCAGGGCAGCGATAATGGAACTAACCTATATAGTAGCAGCATCAAACCTGCTCCTGCACAGACGTAACAACAATTAAACCACGCATGCGTCAACTACGCAACACGACAGTAGTACCAACATAAACAAAAATACAACTAAATTTCAGATAATAATAGACTTACCCTCGTAATATATAGTACTTATAGAGCACAGTAAATTGACAATTTTTGATAACTGTCCTTTTATCAACATGGTGCAGTTTTATTATTATTATTTTTTTTAGCTAGATTTGAGAAATTCTGTCTAGATTGCTGGTGAGACTCGTGTTGATAGTGTGGTGCAGTATTAGAACACACGAACGCGCTTCTCCGGTTAAGATACGGTTTTCCTGAAGACCAGTCTTCGTGTTTATTTTTAAAAATTTGTTTACTTAGCGTCTTTGCGTCGTTGGAGCTCCTTATCAATTACTCGTTCGGGATCATGTCCGATGATTTGCCAATGCCTTGACTTGCGTACTAAGTGGGAATGATGGGGGATATCCAGAATTCGCCCTGATATAACTACTAAAGATAGGGCTTAAATAAACGCTAATCATTTTAACTGCCGCCAGTTGTTGCTGTAACAAGAACTAATCAGTATTGGCCGTGTGTTATTGAAATATGGCCATCTTCTTTCATGTGTTGCTTGTCCATCAGAGTTCAGAACACATCCTTGGACATAACAAAAACCTTCAAGCGACTGAAGTGTTGAAACCTGGTAATAGATTTTCTAATTTTATTAACTAGTGCCCACAACTTCATTCGTGTTTCTAAAGAATTTTGTTTGATAACTACCGACATGCAACTTCCTTAGTGCACGAGGGGAGACTCTACATCTACATCTATACTCTGCAAATCACAAATACTGTGGGTGGCAGAGGGTGCTAAGCACCAATCCTAATTCTGCGCATTCCAATCCCGAACAGATCGAGGAAAGAAGGAATACATAAATGAATCAGTACGGCATCTTATTTCTCTAATCTTATCCCTCCTGTCATTGCGACCTAAATAGGTTGGCGGAAGAAGTATTTCGTTGCACTCGTAACTTAAAGATTTTCTCATATTCTCCAGCAAATTCAAACGAAAACGATGTCTTCTGTCCGCCAAACAATCCCAGCCCAACCCACGAATTAGCTCTGTGACACTTACGTAAGGACTGTAACTAGCAGTCACGAATCGAACGGCTCTTCTCTGTACTTTCTCTAATGTGTCAATCAATCCCTTGCGATACGGATCCCAAATTCCACAACAGTATTCCAAATGCGGACGCACTAGTGTTTTGTACGCTATTTCCTTTGTATGAGCATTACAACTTCTCAAAATACGTCCTATGAATCGTAGTTTGGAATTAGCTTTTCCTACAACGGAAGTTATGTGCAAGTCCCATTTGATGTTGCTTTGTACTGTTACGCCTAGATACTTCAGGGAATCTACAGTGTCAACAACTGAATTGTTAACTTTCTACTCCAGAGCAAGCGGGGTCTTTTTATTACTTATGTGCATTGCCTTGCACTTTTTACAGTTAAGTGTAAGCTGCCATTCACGGCACCATTCCGAAATAACATCCAGATCGCGCTGAATTTCTAAGCAATCGTCGGAGCACCTCACTTCCCTATAAATAAGTGCATCATCAGCAAAAAATCGCATCCTGCAATTAACGTTGTCACCGAGTTCGTTTATAAAAATTAAGAAAAGAAGTGGTCCTATTACACTTCCTTGAGGAACGCCCGAAGTAACATCTAGTTTAGAAGAGGCTTCCCCGTCTACGACATACTGTGACCGACCAGTTAGAAAATCGCGTATCCATTTGCAAATCTGATCAGATATACCGTACGCTCGGATCTTCGCTAAGAGTCGGTTGTGTGGTACAGAGTCAAAAGCTTTCTGAAAATCCAAGAAAATAGCATCAACTTGTGATCCCGCATCAATAACTTTCATTACATCATGCAAAAATAGAGCCAGTTGCGTTTCACATGATCGGTTCTTCCGAAATCCGTGTTGGTATGCTGTAAGTAGCTCGTTTTCATCTAGAAACTTCATAACGTTAGAGCATATGACATGCTCCAGAATTCTACTGCAAACAGATGTTAGCGATATCGGACGATAATTCCTAGGATTTCTCCGATCTCCTTTCTTGAAAACGGGAATCACCTGCGCAATTTTTCAGTCAGAAGGAACTTTTCTTTCCTCTAAAGATTTACGAAATATATCTGACAGAAATGGTTCTATTTCTTCCGCGTATTCCGAACATACTCTTACTGGTACACCATCGGGACCCGGCGCTTTCCCTCACTTCAGGAGCTTTAATTACTTTATGATACCTACACTATCAATTTGAACTGGATCCATTTCAAATTCAACACGCCGTGGAAAAACGGGAATGTTTTCCATGTTTTCGTCAGTGAAAGAATTTTTAAATTCGGCGTTAAATACGGTAGCCTTGTCGAGGCTGTCATCAACTTCTCGACCGTCTTTTAGTAGAACTGGCATATTGTTGTCACAACCACCTATTTTTTTTACATACGACCAAAATTTCTTTGGATTTTCAATGAGGCTCTTGGAAAGTGAGTTGCATCGAAAGTCATTGAAGGCTTCGCGCATCGCATTCTTGACCTGTCCTCTTGTCTCAGCTAGTTTTTCTAAATCACTCCTATACATCGTCCTTCTTGAGCGTGCATGAATCTTCCTTTGCTTTTTAAGTAACCTTTTGACTTCACGCGTATACCACGGGGGATCGTTCCCGTCCCTGATTGTCCTTTTCGGTATATGTAAGTCCATACCTTCCCTGACTATATTTATGAATCGAAGCCACATCTCTTCAACCGAGCCTCTTCCTTCTACAAAGGTAATGTATTTATCCCTCAAAAACGTTCTTAAACTCTCCTTTGGGGCCTTTTCGAACCTGTAAACGATCCTTTCTTTTTTCTTTTTGCGCTCGACTGTTAATTTTACTGTAGCAATTACAGCTTTATGATCACTTACTCCCGTGGTGGTAGAAATGTCCGTAAATAATTCAGGCCTATTTGTAACGAGAATATCTAAAATGTTTTCGTTTTCGTTGTCGCACCGCGTTGGTTCAGTGACGAGCTGCTCAAGATTAAGATCTGAGAAAAGGTCGAGAATAATCTCACAGGATATTTTATCCCTGCCACCAGTAACGTGGGCGTAATTACTCCAGTCAATATACGGCAAGTTGAAGTCGCCTCCTAGTATTATTCCATGATCCGGAAATTGACGAGCTATATTACTTACGTTATTTCTTAAGGCCTCAGCAACACCTACATCTGCATCTGGTGGACAATAGAAATTCCCTATTACAAGTTTTGTCCTAGCTACTATTAGTCTTATCCATAGGATTTCACAGACCGTATCAATATTTATTTCGTTACACGACAGGTGTTTACGAACAGCTATAAATACACCACCTCCATTATAATGTAACCTATCCTTACGGAAAACATTCATGCTATTGTTAATAATTTCTGCTTAACTTATATCCGGTTTTAACCAGCTTTCAGTACCTAATACTATATCAGCTTCTGTGCTACTAATAACGCTTTCAAGCTCAGACTGCTTATTACAAACACTTCTACAGTTTATAACGAGTACTTTTAACGGTCGAGATTGATTTTCGCTACTCCTAACATATGGTGCCGAATTTAATTGGGCTGCCCGTGACTGTAATCCCAGTTACGAGTGTTCCTCCCTCAGCCTAAAAAATGCACTCCACACGGCCCCTGCCACCCGTGTAGCCTATTCACGTGTGTAGTGCACACCTGATCTATCCAAGGGAACCCTACACGATTCGACCCCAGGGCGAAGATCAAGGAATCTGCAGCCATGATTATCGCAGAAACGACGCAGTCTCTGGTTTAGACCCTCGACTCGGCTCTGAACCAGAGGTCCACAGTCAGTTCTATCGACAATACTGCAGATGGTTAGCTCAGCTGAAATCTTGCGGTCATCAACCACAGAGCTCACCGTATGAGCAAGCCGCCGGAAGGAAGAGAGGATACCCTCCGACCCAAGGCGGCAAGCATCATTGGTGCCGACATGAGCTACAATCCGCAGCTGGCTACACCTCGTCCGCTCAATGGCATCCGGGATGGCCTGTTCCACATCATGGATCAGACCGCCCGGAATACACAAAGAATGGACATTGGACTTCATCCCAGATCTGTTCGCCATGTCCCTAAAGGGCTCAATGAAACGCCTAACGTTGGAGCTACCTATCACCAGAATCCCCTTCTGTGATCGCCCAGATCTAGCGGGGGGGGGGGGGGCTGGCAACTCGCTGATTGACGATTGTGGATCTGAATCAGATCCAGACAACACATCAAACCTATTGGACAGTGGTACAGGCTTGCCCTCCTGGGATTCAGACCTGTACTTCTGCCCCCGCATGCGGCGTCGACGTCCGGAAACCACGCGCCAGACACCATCAGGTAGGTGACTGCCGCACAGGCCCCGAAGTCTAAGCCTGGACTACAGGTACGATATTTGACAGGGGAGAACCTGTGACAACACCTGCTTCGTCAGGGTCACCCCTTCCACATCTGCTGCAGTCACCTACGGCAGCTTCCAGCCTCGTAACTTTAGTTAGCAAAGCTGCAAGCTGAGCGCGAAGATCAGCCACCTCAACCCGCGTCTGCACACAGCAGTCACAGTCCCTACACAGATTACTTATAAAGCAAAAACTACGGAGAGGATAAAAGTTGAACTAACTGAGTAATCCAAATTAACTGTTCACACTTTACTACCAACCGCTACACGACCTAAAGAGAACCTCCTGAGGAATTGAATTTAGACCAGACGACTGCACTTAGTAGTTAATAGGACGTACTGATGAACGGTGTTAGCCAACCGATGTACTAAATAAAAAAACAAATAAGCTCTATATACTTCCCTATAGAAAAAGCAAATAAATGCGATCACGATTGGAGCACGCTGTTATAATTCAATTAACGCAAATAAATCTAACGCTACCACAACACTTTGAATTATGTAAACAGATGGCGACACTCGTCACGACGGTTGCTGGGGACCAACTAGCTACTGCTCAGCGACGACGGAGGATATTCAAAGATAAAATCTACCTACAACACTTTAAAACAAAATACTCAGAAGAGGCGGCACTTGACTCTACGGTTGCTGGACTCAACTATCCCCTCCTCTGCGACGACAGAAGATATTCAAAAATAAAGTCTACCTACAACACTTTAAAACAAACTCGAGGCTAATAACACACGTAAACACCAGTGGACTGCGCTATAAAGGTAGTTTTGATGCAGAATGAAATATAGGGACCACGTATCTATTTTGGTGTCAGGTCGACCAATTTCAACCACCATATCACCCACATCCCCATAGCTACCGCCATGCTACCACCAAGGTACACGATGGAAGACTCGATGCTACTACCATCAAACACCAGTCGCCTGCGCTTTGTAGTTGTGGCAGCAAAGTGAAATATACACACACATGCCTTTGGTCGAAATACAAAAAATGTACTTGATCGATCACTTTCAACCATCATACCTTCCACACCCCCACAACTACCGGCATTTGGCCAACGTTGTACACGATGGGAAACCATGCTACTAGCACATACAAGCATGAGTGGTCTGCGCTAGGTAGTTGTAGGGACACACACTTGAAGTGCCGCTCCTTCAGGGACATGATCGGTCAGTGTTGCATTTTCAATCTGTCGTCGGGCAACACATGAATCATTCTTGTTTCTTCGCTACATTTTTTACGGTTGCGTACCCGCAGGGAATCTGACTCCTATTAAACTGAATAAGTTTCAGACTCCAAAATTGCTCATGTTATATATATCGAAGAGCCAAAATCCCATATCGTATTTAAATTTTGAAAAATTGTATTGTAGGATGATGGAAGTAAACGGGGTTGAAAGGATGCCTTTTTGTCTACTCCCAATGTGTGGGGTAGGCCTACAACTGCTCTTGTCACGTAGAAGCCGATATTTTCACCATTTTTATTTTTCACTGGGAAACAGACGTGGATGGCCGTCAAAGATATCGCTTTCAGACCATTTTTGTTATCACGCCTATCTGTTACCCCACACTGTTACCTATAAACTTGAAATTTTACGCCAATATCGAATGTATCGTGCATTTAAAAAACAAATACCAACAATACTTGAATATAATATAGTCTTTAAGTTGCTGGCTTAATAAGAAAGTAAAAGTATTTTGTCGGTTAATTTTGCAATATTTTAATAGTATTTTACGGAAAGAGCTCTTCATTGAGCGTACTGTATCCTAATAGATGAGCTATAATACTAATAATAATTTTGATCGGAAGTGGATGATTGCACTACATAGCTGCGCGAGCAGCAACGCAATGAAGCCATGGCTCTGAGTCCCCTGCGTGAATGTCACGCGTTGAGTTTTCGCCAAGTAGCTGTACCATCCACATATGCGAAGGAACCCCAATTTGCTCTACCCTCACTTGACCGATTTCTCTCGTTTCTGTTAACTGCGATTGTATAGCTAGGCATACATACACACACACATTTGTGTGCCAGCAATTCCTTGGCGATCCATATAGACGATGAAATGTGTGTGTTAATTGTCTAACGACGAGCCGCATCGTGGCGAGCATGCGTGACGGTAGCCATACACACAGATATCTCATTTAAGAATTTACTCGCGGCAGATAAGACTTGCTGAGTGTCTGACAAGTTAAGTAAGATGAGCAGAGAATTCGTAGCTGATTTCATTGTGACATATCGGCAACATACTGCATTTGAAAGGTGAAACCAAAAAGAGGACGCGAACAGAAATTTAAAAAAGTAGGATATAGAGCATTGATAGAGGTTAGTGGGAAATATAACATAAAAGTTGACAGCGCATTAATAAAAAAGAAAATCCACTCTTTGCGGAGTGCTTTTCGAAAGAAATATATATATAAATATAATTAATTCAACAAGAAGTGTAATAGGCGAAGACTAAATCTACAAAACTAATTTACGCTATTACTGCGACTTACTCCGTTTGAGAGATCGACGCAAACCAATGGACAGTATCAGCAATATAGGAATCCCAAATTATGAAGGAGAAGATGAAGGATATTGAGGAAATGTATAGGAAGATGTATCTGTGCATTTAAATAATACTGAAAAAATCGAAGAAAATGTTTTTCAAATAGTACAAGCAGCAGTATATGATCGTGTTTATAATCTTCCTGCAACCACTTTTTATTGTCATACTGTCAGTTTCTTCTTCTTTTTTACAGCTGTAATATAAGCTGCTGCACGAATAAATACTTTTTTTGTGTGTAGAACTTAAAAACCTGTTTCATTTTAATATTGTCACGTCGCTTGTAACATAACCTCACTACACTTGGCTCGCGATGTTTTGGAATTCCCAGTGAGCCACGAGCCAAGAAATCATGACAGATAAATTCGTAGACCACTTCCATAAATCAAAAATTTGAGCGCGGCGAGCCAGTTGAACGACAAATGTGTGGAACTGATGTTCCTGCGTATGGGCTCCCACAAGAACAGGCTCGTCGCGAAAATATATGCGCGCAAATCTTCAGCGAGGTTACTCGCCCACAAATGTGTGTGTGTGTGTATGGGCAGCTTATCGCCTTTCTTAAAACATAGTATTATATCACTTTTCCGCGTTGTGCGCTTAGAGTCCCAGTGCTAAGTTTATTTATTAATGAAGTATGGGATAGGATTGGTGGATTTTTAGTATTAATTGCTTTATTTGGTCCAAGAACAATAATAATTTATTATAACTCTCTTCCAAAAACATACACATTGTACTATCACATAATATGTGTGTGAAAGTATTTTATCATTTGATAGCTTGAGACCAAACTGTCTTTGTCTCAGTATCGCTAGCTGGTTGGCTCCCACTATTGAATACACATTATTATTTCTCGCAAACATTTTGCCAGTACACCTCTGTGTTGACTTTCTTTTTGTTTGCCGGTCCGCAGCTGCTAACAGACGGACGTAGAACCTTCTGTCTCAGTGAGTCACACGAAACCACTGGAGTGTTCTTCCCTGAAGAATGAGTAAAAGGTGTACTGACTTTGGTTAGTAAGGACTGTCGGCTGCTTCGAAGATCCCAATTTTGGTCGCTGGCACAGTTGTGTTTAATTCGAGCTCCTGCACAGTTGTTGGAGTCACAAGTCTCAGTTGCGCCGGGCTCGGAGTCTGGTAATTCCAAGTGTAGTTGTGATCTGTTAAGGAGCCGATTAGAATGGTTACACTCTTCCACAGAGCCATCTGTCATTTGCAATTAAAGAAGAAACTTCGTTCCGGTCTCTCCTCTTGTGTAGCGGTCTGATAGCTCAGTTGGTTGAGTGCGGTTTGATCCCGGTCTCGGAACGTTCACCTTACTTTCACCTTTGCAAAGGTTTTGCTTTGTTCGTGTGACTAGACTAGGAAGCTTCGTGCTTCAGAGTTAGGTAGGGTTTCTGAGTTAGGTTAGTGCAATGGCAACAAGAGGCGCATTCGCACTAAATCGAAAATTCTTGTCACTCGGCGGCCAAACTCTTTGGGGACATCTCGGCCAATAATGCCATATGCATTTACTTTTTCTTGAGCGCTTGGTTAAAATTATATTCCGTCACGAGTAACATTCATGCTATGGATTGCGTGACATTTTGTCCTGGTTTTTGTCAACACTTCGCCGGACTTTGAGGAAGACTGTTTTGCTACCCATTATCATTGAACCGAATGACCACTGCTGTGTGGACGAACGTGGCTAATTAATTTTTAACGCCTAGCCAGAACAGTGTCGCGAAACCTATCTCTTATAGTCCACATCATTGCAAATAGTGTTATTACAAAAGATAACTAGATTGGTTTGAATAAGTAAATATTTACTGCTCCGCTAAACGGTTAGACGTTAACGTTGACCATTGCTGCGGGGTTGTCTAACCGATTATTAATATGCTGCTACCGTTTCCAAATAACAAAAGAAGGGTTGAGGGGGGCCACTAGTGCTTGGGGAACTCTCGTAAGATGTTCTGTGAGAAATGTGTTGCCTCGTCGAGAAGGCGTTACGCTTCAGAGAGGACAGGCAGCCAACTTCCTGTAGGATGTATATCTATTCATTAGCTTACTATTCACCGCCTTGTGGCTTCTGACAGAGTTGCACGTTTGCAGAGTTTATGAATGTAGTAAGAGTTTGTATCACATTTTCCCATGTCGTCAAACAAACTAGAAAAATAAAACTGTATTGAACGAAGTTTGTTCAGATTTTGATCTCGTCTCCTATAGCGAGCCCACGTCGTTCATTGGCGAGCCGTTTCATGTTTTTGTTCTATTAATGGGCACTGTGTAGCCTTATTCATAAAATAAATATTAATAATTATACGTATTAATGTTTTATTCCCATGCAAGAGTCTCATTAATCAGCTGTTTCTACAAATGAAGGAAAACAAAAATCGAACCATACACTTTCATTGTAACGATTGGGATATGATGTGTGGTAGTTAGGAGACGGGATATAGGGGAAGCTGTTGACAATGATACATAGAGGCTCTAAGACAGTTCTGACTTGTAGCCAATTAGTACCGTATCTTCGTTGGAGGGTGGGAGATTAATAACAAAAGAGCAGGTTAATACTATTTTGTGAAATAATTTTTATTCTTTTCAGCTCCCTGGCCATAACCACTTAATACGCCGCGCATAAACGAAAAGTTGGAAAATAGTTCAATTGTTGTTTAAGCTGTTCTGTACTGATGCCCTTATATTCAATTTTCCGGCTTCCAGCTACAGGTAACAAAGCATAGGACAGACTAATTATTTGACCTAAAACAGAGCGTGGTGGGTGAGCTGCAACGCATGTGGGAGGACACGAGCTCGAATCCCCGTTCGGCCATCCAGATTTAGGTTTTTCATCTTTTCCCCAAATCACTCCAGGCGAATGCCGTGATGTTACCTCCAAAAGGCCATAGCCGAATTCCTTCCTGTTCTTTGCCCCTTGTTCTTTCCCGCCTTTAATGAACACGATCTCGACGAAGCGTAAAGCCACAAGGAAAAAAAAAATTATTAGACCTTTTTTTCCATTGACTTTACCTAAACATAAATATAGCCGGACAGGAATTAACTTGAGGTGGCGTAGCTTTGCAGAGTATAACCGCTGAGAATGAGTGCGCTAGTTGGTTGGCATGCGCTACAGCATTATACAGATTCACAAAATAATCCAATAAATTCCTAAAATTGGCCATAATTAGATGGTTGCAGGAAATCTTTTACTAACTAATCTTGAATAGAAATATTTATATTGAATAAAGGTCAGCTGAAATGCACGTGATCTTAACAGCGAATCACAAAATTCTTAAATTTTATTTAAGTTAGAAATTGGCAGCTGCTAGCCATCTTTATTTCCTGCAACAGACACATTAACCAATAATTTATAATGAAAAAAATTGAATAAAAGTGTTACAAAAATGAGATACCTCTTAACTATAATCAAAATTTGAAAAATGATTTTTGAATAACAAAATTAATCGATTTCGTTAAAACTAGTTTCTGACATCAAATGCTCGTAAATATTAATGGTGGCTCTCGAGTTAAGATAAAACCTAAAACTGGTAGCTAAGGGGGCATCCATAAATTACGGTGAGGTGTTTTTCCGGACCCTCCCCTCTGGTGAGACTTCGTGAGATCTGGTCCGACCCCCCCCCCCCTCTGGTTAGATCTGGTTCGTGAGACCTTCCTCCTCCCCTCCCCCCCTCCCCCTAGAAATCGCCCTCGCAACTTTTTTTTTTTTTTTTTAGGTCTCATCCTTCCAACGCCGATTACACCCCAACTTTTTGGCGAAATACCCCCCTAAAATCCGACTTCCGCGTCATTTGTATCTTTTTTGTTAGCTCTACACTCCAACAACAATTTCGCCGGACCCCCCCCCTCCCCCCCACCTATTTCACCTCACGTAATTAATGGATGCCCCCTAAGAAAGCTATCCCACTACTACAAATAACCCGACTTTATGCGGAACTGCCGGGTTCTGATTGCGATTCATTGAAACCTGCAAAATGCCATGCCTTATATGCTCAATGCAGTCTTGTTTGAGAATAACAAACCTTCGTTACGTTGATGATACTTGTACATTGTTACATGGATTAGTGGTATTCTTTCCTTCTCGCTGCAGTTCTGAGAGAGATTTGCGATACAAGCTGCTCAGACCAGGAGCCTTCACACGCAACTGGCTTTGCCCACTCAGTTATATTTACCTTTAGAAAAAGCCAGATTCATGCGCATGTAGGAATATGTTTTCGCGGATTGAACATCGATTGCCTTTTTAAGTGATTTTACTTTAAATTACTTGCTAATCTGGTGTTGATGGTATAGATTGTTTCTATTGTATGAAGAACATTTCCCTCTACCTCTTAAAGCTATAGACGTTTGATTCAACCTAATAGCTTAAAAAAAAAGCTATGTGGCTTTTAGTTGTTTCGGTTTATGGTAGCATCCGTGCAGAATGAATAGAGTTTTGATTTTAATAATTGCATTTAAGTATGGTTTTGACGTTTGCTGTTCTTTTGTATGCTTGCAAACTTTACTGCGGAGATTGCACACTCAGCTTGAGATGGGTGCCGATTCCCACACTTTCACCGGCTCATAATAGGAGTTCTCGTGGCGTTTCTCACAGTGTACCTCGATCTGAAAGTAAAGGAAACTCTTTTATTGACGAGTATATGGCTTCTGAACAAGATTTCTTCCTCACTAATGAATTTGGAATTTACTGTTAGTCTCTTATGTTAGGTCTCTGTTTCGAAATGTGCAGAACATTACTTTTCTATTCCGGGTTGCAAATATCACGAATGTTCATAGATTTCACAGACCTTCAGATTCTGGCTCAAGCAAACTGAGGTTTATAGGCCTAGAAATAATCATAACTGAATTAATTGCTGTTTGTAACGGCTATAAAGTCATCTATAACAGAAAAAGTTTCGGGTTAGCCGTAAAATGTTTAGAGGTTTCGGGTTAGCCGGACTGTTATGGAATTGCACAATGCGCGAGAAGAACGCTTATTTTCTGTTGCAGGAGAGATAGAGGTTATAAAGATACGTTGTAAACCTCCAACTTAAATCCTAACCAAAGTTTCTGAAGTCGCCCAAAATTATAAAGCAGCTATAAGAAAGGAAAATTATTATGTAACATTTAGGTTTTATTTCCTTCTCTAATTTAATAATTTCTACTTGAAAGTAAAAAAAAAAAACTACCATACACACATTCGTACACACATCTCTAGGGTGACCCGGACAAATGCCATTGCATTAACGTAAAAGTCAAAGTGTGTGTGTTTTCTCAGCAACACGCAGAACCTGATGACTAGATTTGAAAGCTTAAGATATGACCGAAATCTGCAGTATGTCTCTGTGACCTGGTTACAGGAGCAGGAATTAAAAATCTGTTCTTGCATTCAAAATTTTAGCGCCACATTAATTTTATTTCTGTGAATTAACCAGGAAAGGTCTTCAGTGCGAACACGGTAATTGTTTTACATGTGAATTCTGTTCAACGCTGTAAGTCTTCGTTTAAGATGAAATCGACGCTTAAAAATAGTAAACTGAAAATTGCTGAGTCTGTACTGCTAGAAAAGGCAGTCATGTTGGCTGAATAGCTACACGCATTCAGGCGTCTCATTCCTTTAAGAGCTTCGAAACCCTCATAGGATTATATTTTTTCTGCACGTGTTCTTTTCTTTTTTGTAAATAGTAGCTGGTTTTTAGCATTAATTTTTTTTTTTAGAAAAATTCATCTAAATTCTAATTTATTTTCACACCAGGAACATTTGACTAAAAATATTTCGTTTGCATGTCAAAATTCTTCCGTTAATATTTTAAATTCGTCCACATGTAGATCCACGCAGTCGAAGGTATTCAATGTTGCAATAAACATTGAAACATTTCAATGATGCAAAAAGCATTAGAACATTTTTATTTAGTTGTGTCTTTTGCTTGATCTTAGTTAATTCACGACGTAATTATTTTTTTAAGGACTTATATTTTTAACTATTGTTAAAAAAATACTGTTACTGTTTTTTATTATTATTATTATTTTCACTGCGACAGTTATTCCACTCGTTTTCCTTCGTATAGAACAGTAAAACATATCCCCTCTGTTGGTAAGATGCTATACTACTCACCAAACATAATATGTCAGCCAAATGTTACACATATCATCAAATTTAAACACTACCATAAGACTAGACACTACTATCAGCAAAGTAATATCACCAACTTACGCACGAGTAATTCCTATGAAAGCTTGAGCAAGATATCAATACAATCGGTAGCCGCTCGAAAATCCAGATTGCTACCATATGCGCATCAATAGATTCACCGTGTCTATTTTAACCCACATTATGTAACTGTATACTCCTGCAACACGTCCGAGGAGGTGGTTCATATGTTAATAAATTTGGCGAGTAAGAGTACCGTTCGGGTAAGTCGCCTACATCCCTCTGCCGGATAGAACTGTTGAGAGTTGACGTTTCGCTACGTTCTGGAAACTGATTAAACATGTTACACGTTTATCATTGAGCGATTATATATACCTTAGGGGTAAATTAACGCCAACGCACGTCATTATGGTTGGAATTGGGGTGAATCAATGTTTTTTACTTCCCTAAAAAGTTATGGTGATATTAATGAAACTTGGTACACATGCTTCTCATTGGAGAACAAAAAGTACTTTAGAGATAAATCGATTACAAACAGAAACGGGCAACGCCGTTTTCTCTGCTAGTAACAAATTTGTATAAAAATAGTTAGATTTTAGTACTTGAAAAAATATTGTTTATATTTGTTCAAGTTAACAGTTCTAGAGTTTGTAAACGAAGCATCACAGATCAAAAATCGAAAAAATACAAATAAAGCAAAAAAGAACATCCTGGATAGAATTGTTGACCAGGAACGAAGAAAACAGTTAATGGCGTATTGTACCCCCAAGGAATTATACGGACACGCATCTTGAGCGACTTAAGGAAATCAATGGAAAGAGGGTGGGAGAACTAAACACTGGCGAACCTCAGGACCGAAGAAATAATGCTCATAGTGCTGTGCTTGGCGGAGAAAATTATAGGAAACAATATTTTAAATAATGTTTGTTATTTTAAATTGTTTGGAACTGTTGCTCACATGCCACTTTCTTCTTTTTTTTTTACTACAGACTGGTCGGAAACTTCGACTCGTTTGGAGGACAGGAGTAGGAAGATATTTCTTATTGATGTCAGGTAAGTGTGTTTTCTTTAAATAAAAGGGAACTATGTGACAAACTTATATTTTTTCAGAAATGATATTTAAAATCTAGTTATTACTGTAGTTATTTTCAAGAACTGATGAAGTTATTCATGCGTCATTCTCGTGTTGTTTGAGATATGTTTAAAAATTGCAGTTTCTTTCTTATCTGGATGGAACAGAGTCAGTTTTTTGAAACCTAAACTTTAAGCCATCTTTATGTGGCTTTCATCAGAGGAATAACATCATTCGTAAACTCACAGGAGCAGCTTGGGGAGCGCACCCGGAAGTGCTGCGCTTTGTTTCTCGGCAGGAGAATATGCGGCACCAATTTGGGAGGCATTTGCGCGCACCAGGCAGGTAGACATAGCTCTAAATGAAACAGTAAGGTTTGTGACCAGATGCCTCAGGCCAACACCCATAAAAAATACCTACCCCCTAGCTGTCAAAGCTCCACCAGGTATCAGACGAAGAGTAATAGGAGAGAAAGAAAGATCAAAACAAGTGTTCCACACCAGACACCAGATACAAAGCCAAGAAATTCCTGTACCTCGCCTGAAATCTAGGAACAGTTTCCTAAAAAGAACAGTACCTTTGGAGAACCAACCCGAGACGCGCTGTATGGAATTGTGGAGGCGCACTGTTGATCATCAGAATAATTGCCCCAAGGAAGAACTGCCAGCGGGCGACAAATTAAAATATACCACATGGCGGACACTGAACAAAGTGAGATCTGCCAAATGTAAATCTAATTTGGTGAAATGGGGATACGACGACGATGACAGATGTGACTGCGGGGAGGTGCAGGATCATGAACACCTGCTCAGATGCAGCATCATGGGTACAGTCTGCTCGAACGAAGATCCGATTGAAGCAAATGACAAGACTATTAAAGCCGCTGAATTTTGAGAGAGGAGAATCTGAGGTCCTTTTCTTTTTTTGGACACGAAAAAGAATGATCAAAGGACCTGCATATCGAAGTTATCATATTTAGGAATTGTTTATACAGCGTGCGCAGTAGTTTATACGGTGAACCTAAAACAGTCGAGGTCAAAGGTATGGAACTACTGTACAGACACAGCTAACCTCCTCTCCTCTACAGCCGTCCGCCCGGCTACTCGTGTCGCCTCCGAGAACGGAATGGCCTAGCGCCTAATTAATATATTTTCCCAGGATTTTCGTCAGGATGCGGCCGCATATATACTAGTTGCTATCAATTTTCTAGAGAAAATTTCGATAACGTATTTACTTGGTGGAAAAAGTTTGACACTTGTCTGCGAGACACAAGTTGGTGGAAAATTTTTGCTGTCTGTCAGAAACCTGGACGTCTCGTTTTAGAAAGCTGAAACATGACTATCCCATGAAATGCTCCAATTAAACGTTCCAATTAAATGCTCTAATTCACTAATTAAACGTTCCATTTAAATTCATCGATCACTTAAGTGAACCAATTAAATGCTCCATTTAAATGATTCACTTAAATATTTCAATAAGTTACCCAATTTTATGACGTCGCACAAAATGCTAGTTCCTGCTTTTAACGACTCTTATCGCTTTACGGCCTGTCCCATTCCCCCTCATCTCCTAATGGATCTGCGGGTTGACACAGCCTATCTGAACAGTGTACGGCGCTATACGGGTTTTCAACAAAGCTAGTCGTACTAGTTGCATGATTTTAGTGAATCATCATGATTGAATCTGGTAGATGCACAGTCCGCAATGTCTAACTCCATTACCGCCAGCGTTGAATTTTTAAATACTGCAATGTTTTATTGATGCGACGGCATTTTATCATGTTTCGTAGGTAAACTAATTGGTATGGACATTGATAACAAATTATATGTGAGAAACTTTACGTACAGCAGTTAAGTTCGGTGAACAATTTTTACTCTATGATAATAAGGAAAATGAAATAAAAATCATTTGTTGTTTTTCATTAACACACACAGCTCTATAAAAATCATATCGTTTACACAATGTTCTCAACACAATAGTTGAAAACACTCTAAAAGAAAGTAACTTTTACCATAAAAAATTCGGTTTTTACTTAGATTTAATTATTTTTGTACTAACCCATATAAGAGTTCAAATTATTTTTAATAAGGAAGGTTTGTGAATGTAATTATGTAATAGGACTCGTACAAGCCGAAAACAATCCATATTATTTACATTAGAAATTTCTTATTTCTTACAAAATTGGGCCTAGGCCTGCTACATAATCCTCACGAAACAGGTCATTTTTATCAATGAGAAAAATATTTCTCTAATTGTTAAACTTATGTGTTAACTAACAAACTTAAATTTTTGAATATATTTTTCTATGATTCTGTTCGTGTCTACGTTCGTTAGGTGCAAGGTTTCTTATAGCCTTTTTGCTTACTACGATAAAACAAGCTGTCATAAAAATAATTTATCATCCATCTAACCATCGTTTAAAGGATTCACAAAGCAGTCATGGTATCTCGTTTTCGCATCATTTCTTTGCAAAAAGTAATTTTAAAGATTTACACCTTAAAGCTAATTAATGTAACTGGAATTAAAAGCAAAACATCATACATCTATTAACACCCGGTTTATTTACTTATTTGGTTTATTCCCACAAATATGAGGTATACCAGTCAGGATGTTGC
This sequence comes from Vandiemenella viatica, assembly GCA_031002005.1. Taxonomy (NCBI): domain Eukaryota; kingdom Metazoa; phylum Arthropoda; class Insecta; order Orthoptera; family Morabidae; genus Vandiemenella; species Vandiemenella viatica. The sequence continues at coordinate 88,728,895 of JARYHS010013630.1, forward strand.
GGAAATGATACCTAATAAAAGTACACAACCAGGGCATTACCACAGATTCTCAGTGGTAAGGGAATTTTTTAATTCGACGTTTACCAGTGTGGATGTTTCGGCAGTAGCGGCTGAATTTCCTTTTGGAAGCACGTTGTTTGGTCACCCCTTGCTTTATGCAGTTCCAGGTCTCTGCTTGATGGACCGAGGCCAGACAGGACCGTCTCCAGCCGTGACTCCGTTGCAACCGTTCCGGCGTGAGTCGTATAACGATTGTCTTCAAGACTATAAAGACTTTCCAAGAAGTTGTTAATTCCTGAGCAGTTAGCGAATGTCACTTGACAACTGGAGGGAATACTAGTTGTACGAACGTCTTAGATCACCCTAACGATGCCTTGTCCCTCGCGCTACGATTGTCTAACATTCTAATCGTAGACGAATGAAGATTAAAACGCGAATGTCACTTGACAACTGGAGGGAATACTAGTTGTACGAACGTCTTAGATCACCCTAACGATGCCTTGTCCCTCGCGCTACGATTGTCTAACATTCTAATCGTAGACGAATGAAGATTAAAACACGGTTGGTCACATAGACTGTTCAACGCATGTACGTAAAGTTATTACCTTCATAAGTGAAAAACAAACGAACTTTGATTTACAACTCAGTAAGGCGAAAATTTATCATTCTTTGTACTACTGAAAGCGGCTTATAATTTTTGTGTTATGTTGTCGTTACTGAAACTTAAATTCGTATGTTCTCATATATAGACACATTGCCAGGGACAAAAATAGCACAAAAATTATAAGTTTGCCTCAGGATCCCATCGCAACGCACTTTACAAAGTGGCGTAGTTCATGTGTTTCCGTCCTGAAATTGATGTTAATATTAGTGTTTAGCATCAAATATACAGTGAATTGCTTCCTTCATATTGAATTACTACTATTGCAAAAAACAATTAAAGGTTACTAAGTATATTTGAAAATAAAGAGACTGGTATGAATTTCAATCCAAAAAATGATTACTTGATAATACTGTTCATGAAAAATATTACATTTTGAGGTTAATATTAATTATGCTTCTTGAATTTTGTTATGTCAAAAGCCCTTTTTCTAAATTAACCTTGTTTGACCGAGCGTGGTGAGTGAGCGGTAACGCTCTGGCCTCGCATTACGGAGGACACGTGTTCCAATCCCTATTCGGCCATCCACATTTGAGTTTTCCATGGTTTCTCCAAATAGCTCTAGGCGAATGCCGGAATGGTTCATTTAAAAAGGCCATGGCCTAATTCCTCAAATGTTCTAGGTTTTTTTTAAAAAAAGAAAAAGAACCTAGAACATTTGAGTAGCGTCTCTGTATACTGTATATACTGCTTATTTTCACAGTGCTGTTTGTTCAGGGGTTATGGGTGTTTGGCATGGTGGAGGGGGTACCCGCTACACCACTTATCTCGATAATTCATTGGTGGAGGAAAGATGTTTCGCATATTTGAAATGTTCAGAGAGAAATATTGTAATGGGAATCATGACCAGAAGCACTACTACAGTCCCCTCGTAGCAGAAATAAATACGAGTCGACACAAATGGTAGCTTGTTCACTTTTCAGATAGTTGCTAGTTAGCTGCGGTACGTGACAGCGATTTAACTCCGCCAGCCATTAATTAGAGAGGCGAGACGCGAGTTCAGTTAGAGCCAAGGTGTGTTTAGTAGTTATTTCGTCATGCGAGATGGTGCTGACTCGCTGAGTACAGTGAATGTCGTCGCATTGTGTTCAGCGATGAATCGCGATTTTGTTCTACCTCGAATTATCATCGTCGGCGAGCACGGTGGAGATCTGGGAGAGGTCTTACTTGAGGGAACTGTGACGACACAACGGTATCACGGACATTCTGCGTCCTCAAATGTTACCTCTCTTGCGACAGACTCGTGGTACCATTTATCAGCAGGACAATGCTTGTCCACACTCAGCACGTTTGTCTATAAACTGTCTGTTTGATGTTGAGATACTCCCGTAGCCAGTAAGATCCCCTGATATGTCCCTGGTAGAACATGTGTAAGGCCAGCTTCGACATAAACTCCGTCTCTTTGCCAGTGTCCAGTTACAGCAGTTGTGGCCCGCTTGTTTAAGGAGAGGATACAACGGCTTTGACACCCTTCTCAACCAGATCAATACATGCATCCAGGCCAAAGGCGCTACAACATCATATTGATAAGTGGACTTATACTGCCAAAGTCTTTGTGAATTTGACTAGATTGTATAATAATTGAAATGACAACACGTACCCTCTCAACCCCTGAAGTTTCATGTCATCCCCCCCCCCCCCCCCCATTTCTGGATGCTTTACTTTCTTTAAGGCTTCAGTCAGTTTCCTAAATCATAAGTGATGTGTCCGAAAGCTTAGGCAATTCCTATCCTTTATTTCACAGATTTTGTCTTGCTACCCGTTAAGACCAGTATAAGTGAAAATATATTCGCTTAGAGATTACTTCCCATTCCGGTGCTGTAAACTTCAATGTGAGGCTAGGAGGCGGCACATATGTCGAATAATATTCCGCAAATACTATAATGTTTTGCTGAGACCGGTATATGTTTCATTTTGCCAAGCATACTACCTTTCAGTTTCTAGTTTTGACCTTTTCTTCTTTTCGTGACGTATTTTCTCGTATTTTTTTATCGGAAATGGTAAATTTGCTTCACGAATTTTGTTTCTTTGGATTCTCTTTTAAGTGAAATATTGGTTTCTGGCGTTTTGTTGTAGTTCGGTGATTGGCTGCTTACGTAGAAAACACAGGGCTGGTTATACTGTATTGTCTCTCAGCCGACCAGACAACAGATAGCATAATACTGTGTCCACATTAAACCGTGAATTTGATAGCTCATATAATGAAACACCGAAAACTTAATTATTCTACATTTTTGTCAAAGCATTTTAGAGTAGTATTTGTGACATTTGCACGAAAAAGAAGGATGCATCGCATTCTCAACTAATGCTAAACAATGTTAGGAATTCTATGAAAGTAAAGGAACGTTTTTTTAAAAGTCCCAAGTCGGGAAGAAAATTCTAAAGAAAAAATAGTCAGTAACAGATTTTAGAATGTTTACGTTTTCAGACAATTGGTATTTTCACTTGTGTAAATTGGTGTTTTCAGTTAAGGTAAAGCAAAGTGATGATTTGAATTAGAAGTGGGAAAATATGAATAAATTCAATAATTTAACAACAGAAAGGGGCTTTTTTATATATATGAAGGCCCTTAGAGGAAGATAGGAAGTTATTAACAACTTTTTAGTTAATTGTTAAACGGAAGGGGAATATTATTAAAACAGGAGTAAAAGGTAATATTTTTATAGTTTAGGTTTTTAGAAAAATAGGGAAAAGCTATGTTTTAGCTTGAGGTGTACCCCCTCTTGTTAAGAATTATGTTACTTTTTAAGTTAATTATTTCATCAATAAAAATATTATTAATGACTGAAATTTCTGATATGGAGAATCGGTATGTTACTTTACTTTACATGTTGTTGTACCTCTGTTTGACTTCAATATTTATTACAAAATTATTCTTCGTATACAATTAAACATCTCGTAATCTAATACGTTCAATTTACAACAGCTCTCAGGAGTTTTTATATGTCCGTTCATTATGTTCAGCGGGGCGACGAGAGTCTATAGGGCGACACTTGTTTTATCGATACAACAATGATTTGCGGTGATCGTAAACATTTCTGTGGAGTTACTATTTCGCAGAAGGCGCCGAGTCTGCTTCCCGCAGTAGTCCCAGGCGATGATCCATCTGCTGGCCGTCGGAGACCGTTGTCCACTCTGATGACATGTAACATAAGAGCACCACCACATACCGTACCAACGTTAGTCGCCGCACATCATGTTCCGTTCTGTCGGCTGGCCACGTACTTCACCATACAGCTGGCAATCCACTCTCGACTCTCCCCTGCCACCCTAGCAGCCACGCTTTTGCTCCTTGCTACCTGGCTCAAGGTCACATACCACAACAGGGTCGGACAGCATCGTTGCCTTTTGTTTGCACCGTCCACCTATGCGAGCTAGGAGTCCAGCTTTTCGCAAATATTCGTGAATTTTGGGAAATCTCTTAAAAATATGATGTAAGTTTTGTAAATGGTAATATGGCGGGGCCAGACCTCTAAAAGGTAAATCACCCGATTCAGAGATGAAAAGTCCGGTTATGCTTGTTTCTGGGGTTTGCCTATAAATAAAGACGCGTAAGAAGGCAGTCGTGTTTTCGTCGGGAGGCAGTAACTTCGTCATATGAATCGAACGCGAGGCTAGATGGCTTATTGTGACCAACTTAAAAAATTTGAATACATATTAAATTTCAAATAAATTTCTGGGACTTAGACTTTTTCTTTTGCAATAAAAATTTAATTTAAGGGCATGTTTCAGGGGAATTACTAAATTAATTTTGATAATGAATGAAGGTGCATAAGGGGAAAGTTCCTTTTGACACAATCTGCAGTTTTAGAAAGTTTCGAAGTCTGATAGTGACTCGAAAAAACTCATGTTGGTATCCTAGAAGTGTTAAATACTTTGGTTTTGACTTTTGTAGCAACTTTGATTTTCAGTAGTTTAATTTTACAACTAGTTTAACTTTTGTTCAAAGTGAACAGTCAATACCATATCTCTTTGAAGTGGCGACGAACTCTTTGGGGAAGAAGTTAACGGTTGTACTGCTTGTACTTTCACTCCATACAAAGATAAGACCTACTATTCAGTGCCCCAACTGAAAAAACAACGAAACCCAAAATTTAATTGTTACAACGCCCAATTCTTTCATACTCACAAAGTTTCGTGCTGAATATATATTTAATAGAAAATAGATCGAATCATAGAGACAATGAAGGCAGAAAAGAGGGTGGTGGTGGTGACGACATTAGAAATAAAGTTTATTCATAGTGTTCCATCAAGCGTTTACTTTCGTACTGGTCGTTTCACTTTAGGCTGAGAATTTTGTGATTCTTCTTTCTAGGTTACAAACGAATTAGTGTTTCCTTCACTTGTCTATAACACTACGATGTGCAATGGTATTACGTCACATAACAGATTGCAAGCCTTTCCGTCACTCCTGTTTCGTCATTGCTGACACTATTCTAAAGTATGCTTTTTCCTAAAATTAGTATACGAGCAAGTTAGTTTTATAATCATATTTATGCATATGCTCTTATTGACTGAAAAGCCACATACATAAACATGGGTTTTAGTATTTAAGAAATATGAAATGTGGTAGGAAAGCTTCCGCGTTATGTCGTAATAAACTTTGGATTTTTTTTCCTTAGGTCTTTACGTCTCGTTGATATCTAGGTCTCTAAAGGCGGCATATTACTGGGGGTAAGGAATGGGAAGTAATTAAACTATCCCGGCATTCGCTTGGAGTTATTTCGGGAAACATAAATTTGGATGGCCGGTCGAGGATTCGAACCCAAGTTCTCCCGAATGCCAGTCCTGAGAAATACTGCTCACCCTTCAAGCACGGTCATCATTTTTCTGTATTTGCGGTGTGGAGTACACACAATGTCATATTGTTTAGTGAAGAATAAAAGTTTGTTAAATCCACAGCTGTATGTATGTTTCCAGTCACACGAACCATATAGGTGCTTCTTGATGTAGCAATATCCATACATGTTTCTAGCCGTCTCACATAGAGACATATCCCTTGTTTATATCCGTTAATATGTTCTATTGGTTATAGCTCTTAGGAATGAAATAAATTATGTTAAAAGATTGGTACAATGGCACGGTTTAAAAAAAAAAAAATTGATATTGGGATTCAAAATACAACATTAGATAATTGTCAGTTACAATGTTTGATTAAAGAGATCCATTAGTAAGTAAACTCGTGTGGTCATGGTGTCTTACCGGCTGTGCTTTCCGCCCCTCTCGTGTCTGCTTAGCCTAACCTGGTAGTCTTACCGGCTATACCACGGAAGTCCTCAGGCGTACTTCACATTACTGTGCTAGAGGTGAAGGTCTGGTTAGGACCTTTGAAAATCCTTAAATCCGGGAGCCACCAGACCGATGATAAAGAGACACATTAAAGGACAAGGCTGTAAGAAGAAAAATACTTAATTCCATTTTTTGATATAAATATCTCCTCTCAGTTAGTGATAGTGACGTTTGGAGGACTAATAGCGCTCTTTTAATATAGAAATGGTGAATCAGATTTCTGTGGTAGTACTGCGTCGTGTGAGGCGATGGTCCTAATCACACTTGTAAACCTGTACGTGTCGACTCGCTTTACTCTGCAAACAGTTCTCTTGACGGACGACAGCGCTCCAGAGCGAAAGCGCTAGGATAGTTTCTTCATCTCTTAACAGTGTACGGCGCCGCGTTAGGAAAACAACACGGCGGTCACTGAACATCTCTTACGCTCTAAGGTATTTAACAAAAAAATGGTTTAGTAGTTTCTTGCGGTTACTTGATGCATTACCGATATTGATCCAACCAGCTCAGTGAAAATTCTTTTTCTGAATTAATGAATCTCTAGCGATAGATTCCGGGAACAGCAAAATTCCACGACTTGATATCTTCATTTGTCATGTGTGGAGTTATTTATATAACGTCTTCCATCAGGAAACAACTGACAAACGTATGTTAAAAATTGTCCATGAACATGTTGTGAAGTGCATTCAAATTGTTCGTTTACCGTTTCATGAAAGTCTTATAATGATTATAAATAAATTTTCTGTCCACTTTCGCCCAGAAATTTAAGTTTAGATTTCTTAAATCTATGTTAAATTATCACTCTGTGGAATCTCCTCCTTTTCTGATTTTCTTATTTTGTTAGGCTTGACGGTTCTTCGAGGTCGTTAGAGCCGAAAGAGGACTGGGGGAAGTGTCGGGAAGAAATTCGGCTGTAGTGTTTTGAAGGAACAATCCTGCAGTTCGACTGGTGTGACTTTGAGTAACCATGGAAAACCGAAATCCGAATGCCCGGCCATCCTAGCTCGGTTTGCTCCTTGTAAAGTTGCGCATTAATCATAATGGTCACTCTTTACACATCACCAAACTTTTTCGCCGCGAGTCTAGATCATTTTCGGCACTTGGTTCATTGGGTAATAAAGGGAAAAAAATCGCTAACATTCTGGGGGCATGTTATCGCAGTTAATTAGCAAGACTTTTTACAGTACGTGGACTCCGATATATTTAACGGCGCCCCGCGACCAGAAAAAGTTGAACTACTCTGCTGTGGACGGAAAACTCTACCGTCTCATTTCGTCCACGAAAATAAGCCCTGAACACCATTGATTGGAGTCTCGTACCCCGCAACACAATACTGTATTGAACTCTATCGTTAGTCCGCGATGGATAATCGTGCACGGACATAAAATTCCACATAAAAAAATATATTCCTTCAACTTATTCGCTGGCTGTCTGTAAATAAAATGCAAATTACAGTCTTGGCCTATACAGTCACAGCATCTCGGCAGTATACCGACTGATACTTCACACTTGCGCCGCAGCCATAATATTGTACACTCTCTCTGCTCTGTGCAGCCGAAGATACTAACTAGACACTAGCCCAGAGACTATACTGCTACTACATCGCAGAATATTTGTATTACGTAAATAAATGATAGACATTACAGTAAACGCCACATACAAAATTAATTGCAGAAATGATTGGTGAGACGAGAGGAGGTCACATTATTTCGAGGAAAGTAGAAAATCAAAGCAAGGGTGACCAGATCCATTCGGTAGCTTAAAGGTCCAAAAATTACTTACAAAAACCACTAGGAGAGGTTTTCAGTGTGGAAATCGCAATCGTAGAACGAACAAGTCTGTTAAATAGTAGGTCACCTCTGGTTTGTCGCCCTAAAGCAGTTCTGCCTGGCGGGCCTCCGTTTAAGAAGAATCGGGGGTTAAAAAGTAAGAAAATTGTGTATAAATGACCTAACCCTGTACGGAAGACGGTTTATTCATGACGTCGGCTTAGCTGTGTTCTTTAAGGTCCCAAGTTCGATCCCATCACGCGAGAATTTTTTTTTAATTTATATTTTTTTTAATTTATATTTTTTTTAATGTTATTCGATCTTGTAGCATTAAAAATTTGTTTTGAAACAAATTCTACAAAATGTTTATTTTCCTTTGACAAATACGCAAATATTGGGATGATGTAAAAAAAAAAAATTGAAACAAAAATTACGTGCACATCAGAAAAAGTTTATGAAGGATATATTTCACAGTACAGTGCTTATTATTGATTTAGGAAAGCAGGTTTCGTTAACATTTGTAAATGCTGACCTTTCATTCGTTAATATTTTACCATGTGTAAATGCTGGCCTTTCAATCGTTAATATTTTACCATGTCGTAAAATACAGGCGCTCGCAAAATGTGGTTAACAGCATCTTCACGAGAAGATATTGCACGATTATCTTGCAACAGTTCCGGCGCGTTTTTAAGCCTTTTTAATTAGTATTTTTAAATATTGTTCTAATATGTGAGTAAAGGTAGTAAAAATGTTGTAGAATTTGTTTAAAAACAAATTTTTAATGCTACAAGATCGAATAGCAATTAAAAAAAATACAAACAGAAATAAAAAAAAAATCGGGGGTGGTAGGATCGAACTTCGGACCCATCGCATCTGATCACACCACCTTAACTAGCACAGCTAAACCGACGTCATAAACCAGTGGTCTTCCGTAAAGGTATATATTATTTATGCACAATTTTTATACTTTTTAACACTCGATTTCTCTTAAACTGAGGCCCACCAGGCAGAACTGCTATAGGGCGAGAAACAATAGGTGACGTGCTATTTATCACAATTGTCCGTTCTGCGATCGCGACTTCCACACTGAAAACCTCTCCTAGTTAGTAAAAAAAAATACAATAGAGCTGCAACTCTGGAAAAAAAAATTCTGTGTTCTTTAACAGAAATTAGATGTTGTTTAGCTGAAATGAGAATTTAATAAGTTTGTTGGGTTTCATTTATTTTTAAAGAAAATATATAATTGTACCTGCGGTCTGATGTTCGGATGTTTTCCCTTTATCACTAGGTCAATTAGAATCTTTCAGTCCTCATTTACGTTTGTTCTGTGCACTTAATGTAGGAAGGTATGTTTTCAAAAGTTGCAAGCAGGTGAAATTATTATTTTTTCTAATTAGTTTGTCAAAATTTTAGATTTTGTGCAGGTAAATTATAAATACTCCTGCAGCCCCACATTCAACTCAAAGTGCCACTTTAATATTGTGTTTGGTATTTAACACCGCCACAATACACAAAATACGATTCGTAATTAAAGCCCTAAAGATTGCTTGGTTCGTGGGAATATCAGCTCTGTTCAATTTGATTCGGAACAATTAGAATTGTTTGTGAGATTTATTTAACCTTTAATCGGTGTTTTGCTTTCATTTAGACTGAATAATTGTACTTCACAATGACCATAGTTCACGTTTTGTTGTAAGAAAAGATTTTTAAGTGATAGTTCGCTATTCGGACCACTTCATAGTTACAGTTTTAAACATTTCTTTAAAATGAAGTTCTCCAGTATTGTTTGAGATTTACCTGACAACGCACGTGGTACAAATTCTCCTGCGTGTAAACACTCACGCTGCTGATAGTAAAGAGAATATTTTTCTTCTAAGTCTCTGGAAATCCAATTTAATTACAACTTAACCTCACGCTTTGTTGTAAAAACACTACTTCCGATGGCGCAGACTCTCCATCGAATCAAAACAAAAAAAATACCTAGCGTGGTGGGTGAGCAGTTAACGTTCTCGCCTCGCATTCGGGAGGACGCCGGTTCGAATCCCCGTCCGGGCATCCAGATTTTGGTTTTCCATGATTTCCCCAAATCACTGCAGGCGAATGCGGGGATGCTTCCTTCAAAATAGGCCATGGCCGAATTCCTTCTAGTTCCTTGTCCACAGTCCCATCCCGCCTCTAATGACCTCGACTACGTCGAGGCGTAAAGCCATAAGTAAGAATCAAAAATATTAGCAGATCATTTTCGACACGAAAGGATATTCCCCCAACTGACAATTAATCGGAAGTTACTTCTTCGAGGAGGGATTACAAAAATTCAGTGAAATTTTACTCAGCTATCGTGAAAGAATTGAATATTTTAAAGGGTTTTCGCAAAGTCGGAGTTAAAGACCAACTCTGGAATTTATGGGATCGCAGAATTGCGCATCTTGATTAATGAATTCTCCAAAAGTCTGTTTAATATGGGTAGTTATAAGTATGTAAGTTTTCTAATTACGATAGGGGGGAAAAAAAGGAAAAAGACTGGGTAATCATTTACAGTGTGAATAAACCTGTGAAAAGTTAAAGGGATGATGCGAGTTCATATCCCCGTCTGGCCATCCAGATTTTGGTTTGAATTGTTTCCCTAAATCACTCCAGATGAATGCTGCGATGGTTGCTTCGAAAGGCGGTGGCCGAATTTCATCCCGTTCTTTGTCACCTCGATGTCTGGGAACCTTACAGACCGAAGGAAATTTAAAAAAGAGGAATAGGCGTTTTGATGATACTTATCCACCTCCTGAGTATTTATTGTAGTGAACTATATATTCCCCACTAACGTAATATGCTCCACGCTCGTAATATTGGTTTCGATACTCACTCACTTTCCTAGTAATGACTTTATTGCTGTTCTCTGTTCATGTTATTTCACAATGCCAGTGCAAAAGCAGTCTGTCGAGATACTCTGCTCTATGTAATTTTCGCCTCATCAGCAAAACGCTAATCTTGCAAGTACCATTTTGATAATGCTGAGACTAACAAGTCTGTGATAGAAACTATTAATCCCTGAATTTCATTTTTATTACACTGCGTCCAAATAATTAGGGATGTGAATAACTGGCTATATTGTGATATAATAAAGTTATTCAATGTAAGAAACTGTCGGAAGACCGTAAATTAATATTTGGGTACAGAGAGAATCAGGTGGAAATCTTGAATACGCTTTGGCGATTTGCAAGTGGCAGGCGCCGGCTCCATTAGGAAAGTTGCAACGTCTGTGGCGGCGTGTATCATGATGGACGACGTGGCCGTTTGCTTGGCTAATGTATCCAATACTCGGCTACTCCAGCACTTGAGAATATATAGCGACCCAGTTCTCTCTCGGCGCCATGTTTCATCGTCTATCGTACACTGCGGGTTTTCGTTACTCTCTTCGAACAAAATCTTCACTAAATAGAAGCTCTACAAACAGAACTGTGGCATAAATTTTCTTATTGGAAATATGGTGTTCGCTACTGGAAAACCTGGTACAATTTAGAGTTCATTGAGGTTTTTATCCCTAAATAGGAAAATAGAAATTGCATCCGGCGTTAGAGCCCATTAAATTTTATTGAACAGCTGAAGTTAATTCCTTGCAAAAATAAATATTTTATTTGCATAAGAATCAATTCAGTCTGGTATTGTCATCTTTAATCCATAGTATGGACATATCACATGCATATGGCTTGTCGAGGAATTTACTGGTGGACTTTTAGGCTTGGCGAAAAATCTTCTTACATGTATAGACGCATAATCTGGGCGCCTCTCGAGTAGTTTGAAGGCAGTTTTAGATTATAATGTTTATTCTTTCCAGTATTTTTGAAGATGTTTGTGACAGGATCCTTTCAGGTTGCAGTAACTTACAGCGAAGTCGGTGAATACTACTAAGAAAATCAGTTGAATTTAAATTTGGTCTACAAATGGTAAGATGTTAATTGACAAATAAATTTGTTCTAGAAGAAAGAATGAAGGCTCGGAAAAGATTAATTTAGCATTGATCTCTGGTGTTTGGCGTCAGCATCAGAGCTGTTTTATGGACGATATTAAAGCATTGATAGAGTTACGACGCTATCGACTAGCTCCGCAGTTTCGGAGCAACTGAACCGTTTCTGCGTTGTGGCATTTTCATAAAACTTTAGATGGAGAAGTATAGATCTATGGAGACTGCTTATTGGAAGCCAGATTCTAAGCTCACTAGAAGTATTGCTGCATCCTTCTACGTGTGGTTGCTTAGTATGGAGTGTGCTTTTAACATGTGTCCTCGATTATGTTGTTGTAAAATAGACATAAGTAAATTTTTCATTAAATCGTCTACAGCGGAGCTTTGGATATTGCAGTTGTATGAAATGATTTCAGCGCGTTAATTTCTCTGATCATTTGCGCTTATGTCTTAATGCAGAATAGTGTCGTATCATGTTAAATGGAGGCTGGCACAGTGATTGATCTAAGATTTTTATCAGAGCCGTGGCAAAAACTTTAGATTGCTGTCGCTTTTGTATGGTACTCCGCTCACTGACGATGCTTAATATTTTTTTTTTTTTTTTTTTTTTCACCACCACATGAATTTGCCGCACGTAGCAAGTGTCCAGGTGTCCAGTTTCCCCTCCTCTCCCCTGCCTACTACATGGTGCTGAGCCAACATAATGATTTGTAAGCTCACTATTTTTCGATAGTAGCTTTTTTAGCTTCTGAAGAGTCTAACTTGGGAAACATCAGACTTGTTAAGAACGAAATTCGATCTCCTTCATATATGTTGAAGGGTACACAGCATTTATGTCTGTGGTATAGTTGTTTCTCAAAATGCGCTCTAGTTTTTGAGATATCCGCATGCAAATAAACAAAAAATTCTAAATGTCGGGATTCTGCGGGGATTTGAACACGGGTCAGAAAATTATGAAGCTAACACCCTACTGCATAAAGCACGCTGCCATTTGAAAACAAGGGGGCAATAATTTACTACATACCCGACATTTAGAATTTTTTTGTTTATTTGCATGCGAATATCTCAAAAACTAGGGCTAAACGATTATACCACAGACATATATGCTGTGTACCCTTCAACATATATGGAGATCGAAATTCGTTCTTAAGATGTCTGATGGTCTCCAAGTAAGACACAAGAATTGCACATGATCTGCCAGCGAGTTTCTGCGGCCATATTAATCGTCTCCCCGTTGGCGGTAAATCATTTACATGAAGTTACACCACCTACGAGAGAAGAGTTCAATCACTCCTTTTGATGTTTTGCTATTGAGGGAATAACGAGATACCGAACAAACTATGGATGGAGGTAAATAGTCCCCTTGTGTCTAAATTTTGAAACCTGAGACATAACAGTGCCACTTAATCTGCGTAATTATTACTATTCTTACTATTTAATTCATGTTAAGTGTCGTGGGCAGTACTTCCAGTGAGTTGGATATTTATTGGGCATAACATCGTTATAATTTCTTTTATTAATATAAATACTTTACGGTACTTTCTATTGTGTTTTACGGTGAATGCTTCAAGGCAATGTGATTCTATCGTGAACGTCTTGTGGGAGTTGCCGCGTGTTGAGCGGTTAGTACGCGTTACTGTTAGGGTACGTCTTGTCATTCACCGAACAATACGTGCCAGGTAATCATTTGTGATTATTTGTCAATAAAAACATTGCATTTATAAGTAGGCAGGACTGTGTAAAGTGACTAAGGCAGTTAGGAATACCGTAACTGCCGCTTTGGTATTATGTCTGCCACGGTCATCCTATGAGTGGTTTTTGGCTCGTTACAGAATTTCTTGTTGCGACTTTGAACGCCCTCAGCTTTCAGCCACTGCCCGTCCAGGAAGTGATAATCAGTTCTTCATTTTGGGGTTGTTAATGGCTGACCCATATGCTCTGACATCAGACTTTCTCAATTGCTGACGAAGTCGAGACGTGGGGTCAGCCTGGTTTATTGGAAATCCATGAGAAATAGAACTGAGGAAATGACCAGCAAGTAGTCCGCTTAGGTGACTGTGATAGTCAGGAGGGGCTGGCTGGAGGAACAGAGATCTACACTCGATCACGTTCGGCAGGCAAAGAGGCCCACGTATTGATCGGTAGTCCGTAAAGGAACCTCGGAACTCAACACTCCGGGCAAAGCCTTCTGTATGATTGCGGTAACTACATGTACTTGTCAAAATTACCGTCGGTTCTTAATACTTAGCGGATATGGATTTTTTACCTCGTTGTGGCCATATTTCACGAAATTGGTATTAAACACTAATGAAGAGTTTGTATCAGTGATAAGTTTATTTAGTATATTTTATTTAACTTTAATAACAGTACGGCAAATTTAGACTCTTGCTGTCCATAACCCCTGAAATCTGGGTATTTCGATAGCGGCCCAAATTAAAGAATAAATAAAAAAATTGGCAAAACGTTTTTAGAGTTTTGAAACCGAGTAAAATATTTAGAAACAATTTTATGTAGTTAGTATATATGGTATGAAAGTTGATGTGAACAAAAGAAGAATACTTTGCTTAAGTATTTGCTCAACTCACGATCTTTTGAATCTCGTGTGCTCTCAGAACAGGAAAGGGAGGAAGTTAGAAGCCGTGGCTTTTCAAAGTATTACGAAGATTAGACTATTTTTGTTTTTTTTTGTTTTTTTGTTTTTTGTTTTTGTTTTGTTACTGCTTTACGTCTCTTTTTAACATCAAGGGCTTTAGAGACGGGAAAGGATGGGGGGCAAGGATGGGGGCAAGGAATGGGAAGGAATTCGGCCATGGCCTTTTGAAGGAAGCATCCCGGCATTTGCCTGGAGTGATTTGGGGAAATCATGGAAAACCCAAATCTGGATGCCCGGACGGGGATTCGAACCGCCGTCCTCCCGAATGCGAGACGAGAACGCTAACCGTTACACCACCCCGCTCGGTGATTAGACTAAAACAGAATAATTACGTAGCTTTTAAATATTAAATTTTTACTGGTGTTGTGCGCATTTTTTTTTTTTTAAATGTTGTCCTACAATATATTAAATTTGAACTGCCATACATAAAGCACATTCATATTGCTGCGTATCATCTAATGAGCTGGAGGGAATACATGAGAACTGACAAATACTGTAGTGCCCGGCATGCTAGATTTCGTCTGACTGACCATTTTTTATTGAAAATCTGATTATTATTATTGTTTGAGCCGGTCAACTCATTTGGCTTTAGAAGCGAATACAGACGACAGACTATAATAGTTGGTTGACAGTTTCATTTAAGGTAGCTTCATTATCTAGTTTCATTTATACTCTTGTTGGCATTCGTGTGATAATGATACTCTGATGTACGATTTTGGTAGCATATGTTATGGGTTTTTGTATATACGGTATACTCATTGATAACACATTAGGAGAAGTTGTAGTTAATAACACAGCTGTTAATGCGGCCATTTTTACCTTTGGAATATTAGGGTTTTCTACCCGAGGACCAGTAAATTGTCAAAATAATGCTGCAGACCACTAATTGATATGGGCCTAATTTTTTACCTGTGTGTAACATTAACATCTGTTGCATATTATATCGTGCCATTATAACATAATAAATCTGAAAGCATGTTTTAAATTCCTAAGGAAACGTATTTATGAAGCGGGAAGTGAAATAAGAAGTATTGACTAGACGCTTAATATTTAGTAACCAAATGAATAACAATGTTACTATAGGCTCAATGCTTCGCTATACCACCGACCTAAATATATAAAATAAAAGATACTAGTCTTACACGTTTTATTTTTGCTTGCAACACCACTCTTATCACGTACTGTGGTCTCTCAGATCTTTTACTTAATCCTTAGACGAACGGCGTTCCCAATAGAAATGAATAGACTGTTTTAGGAACAATGCTGTCCTGTCCTATCCTCATCCTTGAAATGCCATATTTCTGCCTGGCAGCTCAGTGGGTAAGGCGCTGCTTTTGGAAAGTTCGCTGCTTCGGCCTGGGTTCAAATCACGGTGGGCGCAGGAATTTTTAAGAGTTTTGTTTGATCATGTGAGTTTCAGATTCCACCTTAAACTGTAAGTCCCAGAGGAAAGGAACTGGCCATCCTACCTCTGACGCAATGGCTAGGTATGCCTCCTTCGGGATGATCCAACCAACCTTCAGGTTGTGGACTTCATTACGTTTTTTTACCCTTACATTAAAAAATATCACATCATGCATTTCCAAACATAATGAAATTTTAGAAAAATTAGGTATGTGATGGTTAAATTTCGATACAACACCCTAAAGAATTTTAGAGGTCTACCAAGTCTTCTACTTCAGTTACTCTGAAGCTGAATAGTTATAGACAAGCGAATGAAGTTGGTTTAAGACTGTGGAAATGAAAATCCATCACTGTTAACACACAGGCAATCTATAATATTTTGGCAGTTTATTTTTGAAAGAATATTTACTGAAAGCGTTCGTTATCAGTTAAAATTATTTGGATGTCTTATTTATTCATTTGTAACGTTACTTCTAATCCATCGAACTGCTAATTAATAATTCTGAACAAGTTGTTTGATTTCTAATGAAATAAACGTAATGGAATAATATAAATAGTTTACGGTTTTACTATCGTATAAGTGAACAATATGTAGTTATATGGTTGGGTTAAATACCCCCCTTATTGTCATAACTCCAAAATCTAAAGACCACTCACATGTGAACCCAAAAACTCTTGATCATCTTGACTCTCAGTGGATATGGAGAAAGAAATTTCACATCTATCCACTATTTATTATATGTATCGAGATATGTGTTTTTTTATATAACTTTACGCTTCGTTGACGTCGACATCATTAGTGCAGGAAGGAAACATCCCGGCATTCGCTGGTGTGGTTTCTGGAAACAATGGAAAAGCGTAATCTCGATGGCCGGACGAACATTTAAACCTGCGTCCTTCCGAATGCGAGGCCAGAGAGTTACCGCTCACCCACCAAGCTAGTTGAAATACAGCATATTTTTTTTGTGTTCTGTATATTGCAGTTCTTGGTTGATTAATGATGGAAAGATCTAAATTGTTGGTTGCTAATGTAAATATAAACTTTAAGTCGTTAGCCTGCAATGTAATTGTAGCTATTGGCAATGCATGTTGGTTGGGTCACACTTAATAACTGACGGCTCGAACCAGCTAGCCTCCCTACCATCTCCAGATTTGATTCTTACTTCTGCGGCTGGTACTAGAGTTAATGGGTTATGTGGAATAAAAATTATCTTGAAAATATTATAGCGTCCACTTCCATTGCGATCTGTAGAATCCATTTTATATCTCATTATGTTCTGTGTGATTAGTTAGGTCACATTATCTTTCACCATGCTTCTCGCTTATCTGAAGTATAGCTGTGAATCTTGCTGGACGTGGCTTTGCGTGATGCACCTTCGTAACATAATGAAACGCAAGCAAATAATATACACCAGAATGCAGTCTAAAGTGTAAGTAATTTTAGATTTATTTTTTGAAGTTGTTTATTGTGGTTGAAGTTTTTTTCATAACTTGTTGGTCTGTGTCTGGAAAGATCGTTTGTTTCCTGGAGACACCACGTCTAGTCCGGTGGACAGCTTTTTGCCTCTCCCTGAAGATTCCGTCACTCCACATGAAAAGCACTATGCCTTATGCAAGCAGAGACCAGTGATGCCAAATACACACTTCAACTGCTGCACACTAAAATTTGTATAACCTTCATTCTCTGCGGTGAAAATGTACAGGGCTTGAGATGGCAGACAGCACAACGATTAATTTCACTTTGTGTACAATGGGTGCATTCATTGGAACACAATTATCAGACGACTACGGCCATGGGGAAAAATAATTTCCCGTACTAAAACATAGAAACTGTCAACATGGATTTAGAAATTCTGCTTTCAGTAAATATTGCATCGCAGATAGTTTTAGTGTATTAATTTTACTTCTGTTATATAACCGTCGGTGTATGAACGCTAAACAGGAGGCTGCACTGCGATGTTTTAAATTCATTTCAGCTAAAGAAACCGTGTAGAAGTCCCAGGCAAATAACTGAACGTAATTTAACCAGCTGATAGTTTTTATTTTCGCTCCAGTCCCTTAGGAAAGGAGTTTATATCCTGCGTGGCCCCTGGCTGTGGCCGTCTTGTTAACCGGATGAACCTCGCTTCCATTAATGAGAAGAAGCGTCCACGCTGTTTGGCAATAAGTCAAGCGTAACGACCTCCGGATCCTCATTCCAGAGTCGGCGAGACGTGATGGAACCAGTGGGTAACATGCATTTTGAATAGGCAAGCTCGAGGCAGCTGTTTAGGTTACACCGAAATAAAGGCCACGCTGCCTAAAACATCAAGAAGTTGTTCTGCTTAGCTGAGCGCCCGGATACAACTTCGAAACTTACTTTGCGTTAAACATTTGACTGAACCTCCTAGCTTGGAATTTTGTCTACCTTTTTTTGCGATCGATTGCAATTTTTACTTATCTTGACTTGTAAGGTCTTCCAGCTATTATTTTTGTTTGTTTTGTTTCGACTATGTTGTGTATATTTATTAATCATCAGATCTGTTTATGAGTAAAACAGCGTCCTTGTATTTTTGTTCCAATTACGGGCATTGCCCACATGTTTATGTGCTCGATATATTTTTTTGTTTTTCTCTGCAACAATTAGTCTACGTTCGCATTAGTTTAAAACTGCTTTGGGTGCTTTCAGCGAAATGTGGCGCTGATTCATCTTCCATAATTATAATTGGTCGGACACCGTCTTTGAAATATACGAGGTGGGTCCTGGAGCTGACTGGCTACGACATATAACCTTGGTATCAGTTACTGACATGTTTATACCAGGCAATAGGGTTCTTGCCTCCGCTGCAGATACGGTGGTTGCTCATTGTGAATGCATTAGACCTTTATAATTCGTAAGTTTTAGCTACTCTAGAATCTGATTTGCTTTACTATTTCATGTTCGAAAATCGTAACCACGTAACTTAGTAGAAATTGTTGCTAACCTCCCCCGTGCTTCTGAATACGAACTTGGAGGTATGTCCCAAAACTTGTTTGATCACTAGAGACTCCCAGTCATCCAAAGTAGTAGCCGGTTTCGAATGCTTTCTGGCTTCCAGAAATTAAATCAGATTATTTTTCGTTTTAACCGGTATTTGAAAATGTTGCTTTAATAGGTGAAATACATATCCTGCCAAATCATAATGTACTCCGATACTTTGTTAGAAACAGATCTATTACACTATAGTTTGTAAAAATTGCAGCACCCAGAAGCAACAGACTGAATTGGGGATATAACGGATATCCGCATCCGCAACTGCGAAATTTTCGCGTAAAATCCTACATCCGCTTTCGCATCCGTATCCGCAATTTTTAATGCGGAAGTATTGATATATATAGGCTATTATTCTATTCTATCTATATGAGATTCTGCTCATCTTCGCTTAGCTAACAGCAAAGTAGTTTTTTTTTTTTCTGCCGATCCAGCAAGAAAAGTAAAAATGAACTGAACGGTGTTATTACCTAAGCGACGAATTTACAAGTTTGAACTTGCATGTAAAGTAAAGCGGCCTTTCACGGTCCAACTTACAGGACATCAGTGTAGGATTACCGTAGGATGCGCTACTACAAGGGGTCCAACAAAATGTTCCAAGCAATCATTTCCACTCATACTTTCGCGAGGCACACTATGTGTCATTATCGCAACTCCTAGCATGTTTCTTCCAGTAGCTTCCTCCAATATCCATAGTTTGTTGGCCAGCAAGGACCCATTTTGGTTGCCTGGCAGTCCAACAACACGTCCTAGATGTAGTCCTGTAAACCTTTCACGGCCCATCAAGAGTTCTTTATCGAAAATCGGATCATCGTAGGTCCTACAGGTTTCACTGTGAATGCGCCACCAGAGCGGTGAGAAGGCGGGGGGCGAGCACTGAACCGAGGGCGGTGGGTGGGCGGTAACGCTCTGGCCTCGTATTCGGGAGGATGCGGGTTCGAATTCACGTCCGAGCATCCAGATGTGAGTTTTCCATGGTTTCCCCAAATCACTCCAGGTGAATGCTTCCTTTAAAAGGCCATGGCCTAATTACTTCCCGTTCCTAGCCCCTATCTTTCCCGCCTCTAATGACATCGACGTCTATAAGATCTATAGTCGTAAGAAAAAAAAATGGCGAGCAGGGAGGTGTGCGTGTTTATGTAAATAATTTAATTCATTTGTGAAATCGTCCAAGTTTTGTTTTTTTGAAAGATAAGGCAAAAATAAATGAATATGGCAGTATTATATGAAAATAGACTTTAGTTATGAAAAAAGGTAAAATTTGCCATAAAATATATATTTATTTTGATTTTAAATTTTTTATAAAATATTAAAATCTAAATAATCATAAGTTTATTTTTTCTACTTTCGCATCCGCTTCCGCAAACCATCCGCATCCGCGGATGTCGAGCACTGAAGATCTGTATTCGCAAAGATGACTTGCGTTACAACCCTAGACTGAATCACTTCAAGATCGGAGGAACAGTAGAACATTTGAGCAATACTAAGTAATTAAAATTGCAAAGAGATAGCGTATACGTAGGCCCAGCAGCGCCTCTTTTGTTTGATCTGACAGGTCAATATTACGACACGCTCAGTCGGTGCAGATCCGTCAAATGAAATGCAGACGTGCAAGTAAGTACCGGTATTGCTCGTGTATGTCGTATGTCGCAGGGCGCAATATAAGCATGTGAGTTAGTTCTAAAGTGGCGGGTTGCCTGGCCTCCGGGAAACTGGTTTGTCGTACCATGACATTGTGGCTCGTACAGGGCACGCTGTTACGTTGGTGATGCTTGTGAGGAACCAGTGGCTAGAAGAGGGTCGTACACAAGGACGAGCGAGAACGGAACCACACAATATGACCGCAGCGTGGGATGACTGCCATCTTGTCCGAATGGCCGAAACAACTTCTCCCATAGTGTTGTGTTGGTTCGACGTTGCAGCTCTTCTGAGGGTGTTGATGTCTGCGTCGAAGTTTCGACACAACGTGCAGAGGATTGGACTGGTGGCACGCATTCAATTGTCAGCTTCTACTAACCAGAAACCACCAACGCCTCACTCTGCAATTGCCCTGTGAACGACGTTGTTGGCGTGCTGAGTGGAAAAATGTAGTGTTTTCAGGCCAGTCCCGCTTCAAATTGTCCTACAGTCATGGCCTCGTACAAGTTACACACTACCGTTGGAACGCAATCGGCATAGCCGACAAACACCAAGTTTGTTGATTTGGGACGCCTCCTACATCTTTATGGCAATCTGAACAGCAACAGCTACATCAAGGAGGTTTTAGAGCCCGACGCACTGCCCCTCCCGCAGGCAGCTCCACCTACCACGTTTTTTGCAGAACTATGGCCGGTCATAATGGCGAGGATAATGCAAGCCTTCTTCGAAGAGTAACGGGTACCACTGCTTCTCTGGACTGCTCGTTCGCTTGACATGTTTCCCATCGAACATGTCTGGGTGGGATAGTGCCGGTCAGCAACTTGTTCGTTCTGGTCCTCCTGCAACGACTGTAGATGCTTTGTGGTCGCGTTGTAGTATGTTCCGCAGCAGCATATCCATGCTCTTTGACTGTATGCCACGACGTCCAGGGGCTTTGATTGCAGCGCATGTATAGTTCTGTAATTCTAATCGTTTGTGTATTGTCATGTCCCTAATCTGTGGAGTAATTTTCACTGCAATCAGTGTTCACAAACAATAGTGTTGCTTTCAAAATTATAAACTACTGCATTACACTGCAATAGACATTAGTAAAGGTGTTGTTGTAATCTCATTCTCTAGTGTTGGTGTTAGTCAGTGATTGTATTTATATACAGGTACCTGACTTGGTTCTAGTGTACCTAATGGCTGTAAACCATTTTTACCTCGTTTGCAGACCTTCGCAAAAAAATATTATCTGCGAGTCATTGTGGTAACAAGTTATTTGGGTTATGAAGAGAAGCTTTAAAGAATGTAGTTAGCCTACCACGATATTCTGAAAAAAAAAAAATGCTGCAAAGAAATACGTTGTTTAAAATTTCGTGTATCGTAAGATTTATTGATTTCAGATCCTTTTAGAGTGTCAGTATAATATTTTTTTTCTAACGGTTTTTAAATATGAGTTTGTTTCTAAAATTTCTGTTAGATTTTTAGAATTCTATTTCTGTTGTGAAATATGTTCAGAATTTCCCGAAATTAATGCTATGACTGCATCTCTTGTGTATTATTACCAGCGCAACACTCCTTGGCGTGTGAATAAGGTTTCAATTTATTTTTAACGACCTTTCCACTGTTTTAAGATCCATGACCTATTGTCCTGTTACTACTCTTGTCTAAGTTTAGTTCCCATAACTAGCAGAACAAGTGATCTACTTACCATAAGAAATTTCAGTTCCACTTTGGGATCTTGTCAAGTATAGCACTTTCCTTCGTCTGTTTGGCTCGTCAGAGAATGTTATTATAACAGATGTTACTGATGCCTTGTATTATCAGCCGTTTGACACATATATCAATGCAGTTTTTGTGATTAGGATAATATGATCTTGGAGCTTAAAAAAATACGAGTTAAAGTCGTTTCGTAATTGCTAACTGTTAACAGTGGGAGCGTAGATTGACCTGGTGCTGTACATTTGTATTGGTCTATTCTTTGTTAAGAGCGCCCATCCCTATCGGACACTTTACTTTTTATTTTTCTTAATTTTTGCTGGATTAGGGAACTTTGGCAACTTTATTGTGTTACGCGAATAGCGTGCTGTGTTACCACGATTTTTTCCATGATATTATTTTAATATTCGCTGAAAGAAACCAGAAAAAATGTAGTATCTCATATTTTAATTCGGAGATTTTTGTAAATGAACCTTAGCTACTTCGCAGTTTCGAATCCCCGTCCGGCCAACCAGATTTCAGTTTTCCATGGTTTTCATATCACTTCAGGTGTATACAGGGATGGTTGCTTCAAAAGGCCATGACCTAAAGAAAAAGCAGTGACCCGTGAAGGAATTAAAGAGCTTCTGTGAGTTACCGTGTCCAAAACATTTATCGTAAATCATAATTTCATGCTAACTTCATTTAGGTTCAACTCTCTTCAAAACTAAGAACGAAACCGTAGATTTTTTTAAAATTTTATTTTATTTTTATTCTTGGTTTACAATGTGATTTTAAATCATTACAGAAATAAAAATTATCCTGAATTCTTAGCTTCACTCTGGAATCGCATTCGGGAGGACTCTGGTATATCACAGAACAATGTATTTAATACACTTTGCACTTAATTCATAAGTCTCAACTAACATTTGAAGTTTTTGGGGATTCATGTCGGTTGTCTAATGGTACTACGGTCGTTGGAGTTGTTAAAACGTTGTAATGTTGTCCCTCAAAACTTTATGTGGCACAGTTATCTTAAGTGCTTCTTTTCTGCGCTGTATCGCTTTAACATTAGACCGCACAATAGGCACTAAGTAACCTATCGCTGCTGGAGTATGTTAAAGCTTATTACATCCTGAACTTGGTCAGGTTATCCTGTAGGGCATATCTGTATGGTCAGTTACACACTCCTGTACGAAATAAAGGTCCATCCATTTTCATTTTTGGTAACATTACCGACGGAAACGGTTACATCGAGGCTGATGCCATCAGGCAAACGATATCCGATGATGACGATCAGATTTGATATTTACGTACTTATTTTTTGGTGTTCTGCCAGATGATGTTTGCTAAATAGCCTACTATTAGCATTTTGGTAGGCCTGTCACATTTAATGTTTGCCCCTAAGTGGAGACCCAGGCATAGCTAGCATTTAATAAGGTTAGCTGCCCATTACGGAAGAGTGCTTAAAGAGTGCTTATGTGTTTCTTTTTGTGTAAATGACTGATTTAAGTTTGTATATGTGTTATTTCTGTTGCGAATCAAGAGTTGAAAGAAAGAAGAGGGTAACCCTATATGCCGATCATTAAGGCGTACTTTGTCGGAAGACAATCTGGGACCTATCAGTTTAAATATATCTATCCGACAGACGAATCAGTATAACCATGCCATATGCCTTCACTCCAGATGCAATACGGAGAAGTTTAAACCACGACCCTGATTCACAATTTCGTGATTGGGAATCGTCCATCTCCATATCTCCTATCTTGAACGCTTAAATTTTCCCCCGCATTACGTGGTTCGAACCAGGCACCAGACACGTTGGGGTGTCTCAGCTTCTTTGACCACCTGGGCACTCGGATATCATGCCGCGAAATTCACTTTTCATTAAATATTTTTGTTTGTATGTAGGTATGTTCGTTGGGGCCAACTAGGACCACGTTAAGCCTTTCTTTAGCTTTAATTTTGCTGCAGTTATGTACATATCGTGTTACAATTAGGTTTTTAGCCCTAGTCCTAGAGGGGACCTACAGTTTAAAGTGGAATCCCAACGACGGAACGTCCTGGCGTAGCTCATATGATCAAACATAACTCAAAATTCCTGCGGTTACCGGGATTCGAACCCGGCACCGGAGCAGCGACCGTTTTGAAAGCAAGCGCCTTAACCACTGAGATATTTGTTTAATATAACCGAATATATACTTGTACAAAAATATTAATAAATAATGGCAATATATTAGCCAACATGTGTACCTAGATTTTATCTAGGATTTTCGCTTTCATGAGCTAAACATGTTTAGTCAAGCATAAATATGAATGCTACCGTATTTTTTCGTGTTTCGATCAAAGACATGTCTCCAAATACGTCACTTTGCTGCGACAACTACATACAGTAGACCATTGGTGTTTGTGTGTGGTAGTGGTATCGTGTCTCCTATCGCGTACTATGGTGGTTAGATGTCGCTAGCTATGGGGGTGTGGGAGATATAGTGTTTGAAAGTGGTCGACTTTCATATTTCTACCAAAAACGTATCTGTCCCGGTGTATCACTTTTCAGCCAAAACTATCTAGCGCAGATCACTGGTGTTTGTGTGTGGTAGTAGCACAGTCACCCATCGATCACAACGTTGACCGAATTTCGGTAACTGTGGGAGTGTGGGAGATATGGTGGTTGAAAGTGGTCGATCAAGGATATTTTCGTATTTCGACCAAAGACATTTGTGTCCGTATATTTTACTTTGCTGCCTGAACTACATAGCGCAGATGACTGGCGTTTGTGTGTGGTAATAGCATCGAGTCTCCCATCGTGCACTGTGGTGGTTAGATGTCGGTAGCTGTCAATCCAAATTATTTACAAACACGAAGTCTTCGGCACCAGCTAGTAGTTGCTTAAAATAATTTTTCATTGATACCTGACGACTCTACAACTTACTCAGAAAAAGAAAGTTCATATCCTAAAAGCCTAGAAACGACAACAATGCCCAACTTCCACTAATAGCGGTGGAAATCTAAAATTAAGAATTACTAGTCTTTTAATGTGTTTATTTACATGCATATTTATTAGTAGTTTATGAAAAACTGAATAATGCGAATGATATATAGTTGTCTAGTTCGGAACAGAGCTGAGCTGAATATCTAAATCAGGGGTGGCCAACCCAAATGATCTTGCGGGTCACTTCAGAAATGCATCATAACTCCGCGGGCCGTATACAAATTTATATCCCCATATTATATTTATACCCGCTATTTACATTTTTGAGCCAAAAATTGACATATAATGACTTGTTGTTATTGTGTTTATTATTATTCTTATATGTAAACATAGATAATGTAATAATAATGATACTAAACACACATTGTAAAGAAATATATAACACTAAAAATGATATATAAAAATGTATAAATTGAAGTGTCACGCTAATTGCGACATCAAAAATATGTAATTAATTTTATTTATTATAAATCATCAATTAATATTTATCATGAGGGATATGAATTATTATCAAAGGCACCATTTGAATCTACTATTTATTAGATCACATACATGGATTGCATTAATTAGTCTGAAGTGATTAAGAGATGTGATTTGGATAGCATGAATTGACTTGTTCATCAGGGTCGTTTGCTGGGCTTGTGGACGCGGCAGGTGAACGCACTCAATACACACAAGTTCGTTAGTTTCACAATACCGTGAAATGGCTTCCGCGACGGCAGCTGTAGGCAGGTCCGTGGAGGCGCTTCTTGCTGCGGGACTGCGCGAAGTCAGTCAGCTCCACTCGAGGTCGGCGTTGTGTTCGACGCTGTCTGGAGTAGCTGCACCAAGTAACTTGGACGAGAAATGGTCGACGCGGTCTGGCGACGAACCTGGTCCTTGGAAAGCTCTTCCAGCAGGAGCGCGAACTCACACTCACGTATTTTTGCACGTCCGTCCGCGTTTCGCCACGAGGTGCACATCTGTGCGGCCTCCAAGCGAGTGTCCATCCCTCCGCTTAGCGGTCCAACGGATTAGGGGAAAAGCGAGGGGAGCCACATTCCTTCGCCAATAGCTACCTGTCCTGTCTGGCTCCTAGCAAACTTACGTGGCTGCAACATCACACGGCTGTAATGTGTCATTACAAAATATAAATGAAATGTTTTGAAAATATGGAAGCACAAATAATGTGTTTTTTAATACTTTCGCCATTGTAAAATAAATATATTTTGTAAAAGTGTGGAGAACCGCGCGGGTCGGAAAAATATTCAAGGTGGGCTGCATGCAGCCCGCGGGGTGGTCACCCCTGATCTGAATTGAGTGTCGAGATACCTTCATTATTTTGCAGTACTTTAATGACTGGCAGTTTGAATTAAGTTATGATTCTTTAAGGCTGGCTGACCTTGTCGGTTACTGCCATTGTATGCACACCATGTAATGTTAGTTGTATCACCTTTGTCAGCCCAGTACTGTTTTTCACCTGAAATCTTAAGCGACGAATGTCTTGGAATAAGATCGGGAGGCTGCTGACGCAAAGGTAACTCAGTCAACATAATAATTATGCATTTGGAATCCGGATATCCGTAAGTTACAAATATATTTAGCATACAATTTAACGGGTTACACAAACTGTTGGCATTACACGGGAGAGAAAATAATCTGAAACGACTTTTTCACCTGGTTTACATTAACTAAAACCGTAAACCAATCTGTTCTATCCTGTAATTCGGCAAGATACGGATTCGATCACCGCTCCGGCCATTTGGATTTTTGTTTTCCACGATTTTCCGAAATCGCTGCAGGCAAATGCCGTCAAAAGGCTTTCCCGATTTAAAGACTCTAAAGCGACGTGCCGTGATGAAAGAAATAGAAATATTTTCTGGCAATTTCCTCATGTTCGCCAAGATTTCAAACTTCAAATCACATTGAACTGCTTTTTAAGTTTTTGTAGTTTCATCTATATCTGGATTATTTTTCCCGAATGAGTTCTAATTGTGAGTTAAAATTTTATGTTGCCACATCATGCAAAAAAAGAGAGTTGATCAGTTTTTACTTTCAACATTTTTACATCTTCTTTTCGATATTCAAGGTCAGTGGCGTAGCTAGGTCAACAAGGGCCCCGGTGCAAAAAAATTATTTTGGGCCCCTCAGGGCTGATGGGTGACCTTTTTTTTGCTTTGTGTTGCTGATCAGGGCCCCCTGAGCTGAGGATGGGGCCCTTGAGTTGTGCTTAGGGGACCCCTGAGCAGTGGTTGGGGGCTCCCCTGAGCAGTGAGAGGGCTCTTAGTGAGGGGCTTCCTGTGTCTCATCTCAGGGGCCCCCTTAGACGACTGTAGAGCTAAAAAAAGATCGCCAGTTTGCCATGAAGGCTCGTGGGCCTCTGAACTGCACTTGGGGGGCCCCCAGAGGTGCGCTTTGGGGCCCCCAGAGGTATGCTTGGGGGCCCCTGAGTGTAGGGGCCCCGGTGCACTGCACCGCCTAGCTCCATAGTAGCTCTTACATTGTCGATTTAGGGCCGATTGTTATAGCATATAGGATTCTTTCAAGGACGCTCTGAGGGTAATTATTCGTAACGTTACACCTTATCTTTATGGCCACCTCCACCTTACTTTCAAATATAATGCTATAGTACCAGTAACAGGAACCAAATGTAAATGCTATAGGGAAACGGGAAGAGGACTATCGGAATAGTTTTATTTGATATTTTTGCCTCGTAGTAGAGTATATGCTAAATGATTAATAAAAAAAAAACTATTTCGGTTATAAACCACCCCTTCAGCAATTATCAAACGAGACGAAACTACCCAGGATTCTGATTTTTCTCTCTTCGAAAAGCATACCATTAATAGTGCCTTCCACGTCAGTACAGAAACGTCATTTTGCTACTTTTAGTGTTCGACTATCTTTATATATAAAGATGAATGTATGTTTGTGTGTTTGTTTGTTTGTTTGTTTGTTTGTATGTTTGTTTGTATGTTTGTTTGTATGTTTGTTTGTATGTTTGTTTGTTGGTTGGTTTGTTTGTTCTTCATACAAATCCACAGTTTTCATCCGATCTCGATGAAACTTTGCACACTTATCCTTTGAAACAAGGAGAAAAATACTGTCTACATTTGGTTGAAAAATTATCTATATAAATAACACATGTTGTCTTCGAAATACGGCGATAGACAGACACGTTGGATGTGGACATCTCCAGACCGTGTTTCCGTGTAGTGAACTGGCAGCTCAGTGGCTAAAGAGCTTGCTTACGAATGTCGTGGTCTCCGGTTCAAATCTCCGTGGAGGCTAAGATTTTAAAAAATTGTTTTTCATCGTAAGAGTCAGGCCTGGGCCGTAGGTTATTCGGATTGAATGTTAAACTGTAGATATTAGAAAGTTAGGGGTGCAATGCGAGGAAAATCGTAGGTAGTCTTGCAATTTTGTAGGTGTACACTTTTTTACGTTATAATGATCCCTCAGGTGTTGTTCGCAGTCAGTGTTGAGTGAGAACCACAGTAATACTAATATAAATACGGAAGTAAGTCTCTGTCTTTTTGTTACTTTTTGACGACTAAATGGCTATATCGTTGTGATGGAATTTTGTAAGGAAAGCTGTATGAAGGGCACAGGATATTTTTTCCATTATGATTAACAGTTTTAGTCACGAAATTTTGAGATCTTATCGAATAGTGACAGAAATATGTTGGAAATTGATTCTCTTCAAGAGGCAGGTTCGACGGTAGAATGATATAGTGATAGCTTTCCTGTCATATTATGCCGACTCGATATTGTTTGGGACCAATCCTTCGTTACCTACAACTTTCTATATTTAATTCTGGCAAAAAAATTCTTAATCCACGCGTACGAAGTCGCGGGTACGAGGCTAGTACCGTATAATTCACGTATCTAGTTCTTATTATCTCAAAGCAACTACTACACACGGTATGTTACTGCGGCAGTCTTTCCTCCACTCATCCATTACTTCATCAAAAATAACTGGCTTCAATAGTCCCGTCTCTACAGCATTATAACGCTCGATATGTAACATTCAACATCTTCGAAGTCTGGTTTTCTGCTGATCACTCCCTTTATTCACCAGTAGTGAATAATAAAGTACAAGATTACTCTATCTCTCAGCCCCACTTTCGGTACCGAGCGAGTACAGAGCAAATGCAGCCATTGTTTCCAATTTAATCTCTTTTTCTAAAAAAAATAAAAAAAAATGCTTGGGATTTTACGCCATGTCGACGTCGGGGGTATTAGAGCCGGGAGAGGAACTAGGAACGGGAAGGGATTCGCGTATGGGCGTTTGGAAGGAACCAACCCAGCATTCGCCTGAGATGATATGGGAAACCATGGAAATCCCAAATGTGGGTTGCCGGACGGGGATTTGAAGCTCCGTCCTACCTATTGTTAGCTCCAAGTATTATCGCTAAACATCCAGGCTCGGTCTTAATCTCAACTCACACTCTCAAACATTATAACTTATGCGGGTAATAATTCATAAAAATGGTTGAGTGATGCAGCTATCGCGTGTGTTGGCACGATGGACTAATCCTCCCTGACACAGCCATGGAACGAAGCTAGTTGTGGCACCTGCCATAATGCATGTTTGGTTGAAACACGCGTAAGTGGGGGTGGGGGTGGGAAGGAGGAGGGTGATAAAGCAAATATTCACCAGCTACTGGAAATTGAAACCTTACCTTTACACAAGCTGACGAGGTACAAACTTTTTTTATAAATGCTCCGCGAAAGATTAATTTTTCATACTTTTTTAGTTTTTTTAGTTATACTGACCTTGCACATCCATACCACGCTTCTAACCTCTTCTGTTTCGAGCAGGTTGTTTTGTCTCCACTCTTCACTTTACCAACCAAACTTTAATTTACTTTCTTTAACTCTTTTCAGTTCAGTTCTTTTACACAAAATACTGCAAACTTTAATGAAGGGTATTATTATTATAGCAAATAATAATACAATATACACTCAATTCAATTTATTATATACTTTTTGCAGCACAGATTAAAACAACTCAAAATCTTCAGAAAATTCGTTTACTGCTATGAATTTATATGCACAGTCTTTCAAAAACTCTCATACATTCCAATCATACCTGTAGAGGCTGGTCCCTCCGCACTCTAGAATCCTATGCCATGTCTTTATTACTGGACAACCTCCCACGGACTGCACTGAATGTAACGTAGCTATGTTACGAGTGTTTTGTTCTGCGCGGCAGCTAGGCAGCTAGCGAGCCTCTTGTGCCGCGACAGCAATGGATTCCCTAACTCCAGAACAAGGCTTCATTATTAGTACTGGAATTACCAATGTAAGAAAAAGAAAATTTACAATTAACTTTGAAATAAACTTAAGCAATTTTATGCATCGGGGTGGGCTGGTTTCATGTGGCATGTGTGTCACAGAGTGGAGTTGTGTTCTGACTGTCTACGCTGTAACAATCCGTCAAGATGTAATGAGATTTAGTTTTCTATGTCACGAGTTCATTATTTACTATACGTAGGTGACACTTAGACTTTATTACAAGTGTTGCTTTCATAAATATATGTCACAACCTATATAAAAAAAATTCGGTGTAACGAATATCAGCTGGAGTTAGCATTTGACTCGATACAAATTCACCTCTACCATTTCAGATCAACTGGGCTGAACAGGCTACTTACGGCGATTAAATGCTAACAATATAATCAATAGATTAAAAATGAGCTGGTACAAATTGGAGGCTAAGAAACGACCAGATTTCAATGCCGATTGTGTGTGTTTTTTTTTGTTTTTAGCCTTGTTTGAAAGATAATACTAACTCTAGATGACATAGAAAGATATAAATTGGCTCCAGACAGTTTTTCGAGAGTCCTTTTTTTCCCAAATACTATTCAGCCCTGAGCCGGATTGTCTCGTTGGCGTTTAACGCTAATGATATTGCTCTCAAAAAGACTTAAAAATTTCGAAGTCACTAAATTGCTATTCAAGATGCTCGTATGTTCTTTCGAATGAACAAAAAGTAAAATATCTGAACCAAACGAAGTTGTATAGACATGGTGTATGATGTTAATGTGTTTTTTTGTTTTTGTTTACTATTTCGTATGCTGCAAAGTTATTAGCGGGTAGAAGAAAATCGTCTGGGTAAACGTTGTTTCTATATTTGTGGTTTTTGGTTTGTGCTTGAAGGAATATAACTCCCACCTTCGATTTTCAGATTATGCAAACTGCGTGATAAACATTCTCGTAATTGCACATGCTGATTCTTAGTTGACTCTGTTTTAGATCAATTCTTACAAATTCAGACATAGTGGAACTTGCGTTTGTAAATCGACCGAGGGGTTGATCATTAGGCTGCGGTAAATTTGCATAAGCACGTTATTGCAGGGAAGCGAACAAGCTAACTCCACGCCTGTGGGCATAGGACGACGTCTGCATGAAATCGCATCTCAGCGCTGACCGGAAGTAAGCGGATTGTTCCACTCCTGTTGCAGGGGCGGTGAGGTAGAGGCGATGGGCCGCGGCTGGGCACGCAAGCTGGCGCTGTTCGCGGCCGCGTTCACTGCTGTTCTCTGGCTCCTGTACGGCGCCATTTCGAGCTGCTCCTCGGACCGCTCCCCGCTCATGGTTCCCAGGGAGGTGAGACTCACTGCCCGCCCCGCCCCGCCCCGCTCTCCGCCACTTGTTGCTGGCTGACTGCCAGGCTCACATTCTCCTTGTTTCAGCGGTACGTTGTGGGCGAGGACCGTCGCGTGTACCCGTACGACCGGGACATGCCTCTCATATTCATAGGCGGCGTGCCTCGCTCCGGAACCACGCTCATGAGGGCCATGCTCGACGCCCACCCCGAAGTCAGGTACGTCCTACAATACTTGCAACCTCAGTTACGTCCCCACTTATCTGCTTCACATATTCTGAAATTGTATTCCTCTACAATCTTTTACAGAGATTATTTCCTCTACTAACAAGTTAACCAATCCTACGTCTCTTAAAAAGCCGCCCACCATCGTTGTTCATCTTTTTATGACACTTTGTCGCACACTTCGTTCTTCGCCCATCATTTCGAAAAATAATCATCTCGTGCATTATCCGTCCACTTAACATTTCAAACGCTTCAGTTTCCCGTCTTTCTTGCTCAGACATGTGTATAAAGTGCTGTGCTCCATTTTAGGAACTTCAGAGTTCTAGTTAATGTTTGAAATTAACAGATTTCTCATTTCAAGAATGCTCACTTTGCTAGTGCAATTCTGCTTTTGACATAGTTTTAGTTTCGTCAATCAGTTGCAATCTCCCGTTGTAAAAAACACCTATCTCCCACTTCTTCTATCATATCTTGTTGTTTTATATAATCGACTTTCATTACTAATGTTTATCGTAGTTTTCATTACTTTTATTTGCCTTTATTCTGTTTAGTCTAAAGTTTTCTCTCAGTATTATGTCCATGTCGTCAG
This sequence comes from Vandiemenella viatica, assembly GCA_031002005.1. NCBI lineage: Eukaryota > Metazoa > Arthropoda > Insecta > Orthoptera > Morabidae > Vandiemenella > Vandiemenella viatica. The sequence continues at coordinate 88,761,349 of JARYHS010013630.1, forward strand.
CAATTTCTCAATATCATTATTCTCGTCTATTAACGGGACAGTGACTAAAACAAATCGCGGAATTGATTGTTTCACCTTAAACACTTACCACTTATTCATATTTTACGTCTACTTCCTTGATTACTTCTTGAATATAAAAGTTGAATGATAGTGGTGATAGACTACACTCCTCTCTCATACTCGTTTTAGCTATTGCTCGTCTTTCGCGATTCTCTACTTTTAGGATAGACACCGTATGATTATGTAGATCATAAATTATTTTTCTGACTTGATAGTTTAGGCAAGACTGCTTTTTAATTTTTAACATCTTGTGCAATTTAACATTATCAAAAACTTCTTCTAAGTCCAGAAATGCCTATTCTTGTTTTTCGTAATCCGCCCTTCCAGAATTAATCTCTTTGTACCTACCGCCGTTTTAACTAATCGCAAATTGGCCTCCTCCAAATATTTCTTCCACTTTCCTTTCTACTCTTCGGTATATAATCCTAGTCAGTAATTTTAAAGGATATGATCTTAGATTTATTGTGCGATAATTTTCATATCTGTAAGTTTGTACTTTATTTTTCAGTATGAAGATGACACTAATTAAAATGCCTTGGACTCTTTCGTGTGCTGTATTTTCCAAATGTTTATATTCTCTTCTAGAGATTTTAGAAGTTCTGCGGGGATTCCATCAATTCCCTGCCGCCTTATTTGAGATCAGATCTTTCAAAGCTCTGTCAAATTGTGTCTGTAAAACAAGATCTCATAAATCAGGTGTGAGCAACCTTTGCTTAGCTGAGGGCGTAATTTTGGGACTTAATCAGGTCGCGGGCTATAAGTAAGCAATAAGTGGGTAGTAGTGAATAAAAAGGCGATAAAAATTCACACATTTTTTATTTATGACAATTACAAAAGCATAATCAAACATACAAAAAGAAAATTAACAAAAACAGATAGAAAAATCAAATGAAAATTAATGAGAGACTTGAGTTTGAAGCTGAGAAATAAGATGATCGATACAAGGGTCAACATCACTAGTGCATAGGCGTAAAGTGTTTTCTAAATTAACATGTGTAAGCCGAGTACGATGCTTATTTTTTTTTATTAATTTTCATGATTGAAAAAAAGCTGCTCACATTTATACGTGCTTCCGAATGTGCAAATTATTTTTCCTGCGAAAACTCTCAGTTGTGTATATTTTTCTTCGGAAAGGTATGTTCTGTAAAATTCGCTTAGTTCCACATGATCAAATTTAGACTTCAAATATGAGTCTTCTTGAAGCTCGATCAACTGCATTTGTAGGTGAAGCGGAACATCTTTCACATTACACTTACACGGATTTGCAAAAATATTGAAAGTGCTATCAATATTCTTAAAATCGGAAAACCGATCAGTGATTATTGCTCTGACAGTAGTTTCAGTTCTTCAGCATACCTACTGTATTCAATGTTTTTGTGACTGGATAATGTTAAAAATGAAAACAGTTTTTACATCTCATTTGTGTTTCCCACAAACGTATTTTGTTTTGAAAAGCTTTAAGATGACTGTACAGCTGATTTACCAATTGCCCTTATCTACGAAGCTTCAAGTTTAGGTCGTTTAAGTGTCCTGTGATGTCTACCAGGAATGCAAAGTCACAAAGCCATGTTGGATCACAAATTTGCGGCAGTGATTTCTCTTTCATTTCCATAAAATCAGTTATTTCTTTTCTAAGGTCATAAAATCTTTTTAGCATTTTACCTTTGCTTAGCCACCTTATTTCGCAATAGTATGTCACATCATCGTGTTCTGAACAGAGTTCATCCAAAAATGCTTTAAACTGTCGATGGTTAGGACCGAGGGATCTAATGAAATTTATGGTATCTACTACTATATCCATAACGTTCTTCAGTTGAGTGAACTTAGAGCATAAGTTTTGTTCGTGAAGAATGCAATGCAGAATTATTAAATAACAATATTGGGCGTTATTTGAAATTTCTGAATCTCTCGCGGGCCGGATTGAAGCTGGTGGAGGGCCGGATCCAGTCCGGGGGCCGGGGGTTGCCCATATGTGTCATAAATCATTAAATGCAAGCTTTTTGTTAATGCCGTCGTGTATAACCTGCACACGGAAAAGCTGGCGATTATGACAACGTATTGCCCGACGGAAACTCAACAGCTTGTTTTCAAAAGCTGCGGTACCATTAAAGGGAATATTCTTGGGAAACAACCTTAAACTGAATTGGATTTTTTTTTTTTTTTCAACTCTTCATATTGTGTGCAAAGGTCGTAGTTATGTTCCTGTTTGAGCGAAGACCATTTTTATCCCGGCCATCCGTGCTCGACAAGATAGGCACATCTTATGTAATGGGTATCATACTGTTCAATATCTCCCCGTTCTCTATTCCATATTTAGGATTATCGGGCACCTTGCCCGTAAGTCCTGAAAACCTGAAACTGCACAGTGGTTGGTACTCGTTTTCCTTCGTAGTAAACATTGGTGATATGAGATAGTTTGTGTTCATGAAAGTAGCTTTATTTTTTGCCTCTGTCGAGGTCATTAGAGAAGGGAAAAGACTAGGGGCGAGGTACGAGAAGGAATTCGGCCATGGCCTATTGAAGGATCCATCCCGCGATTCGCCTGGAGTGATTTGCGGAAACCGTAGAAAAATCGAAAATTCAAATCTGGATCGCCGGACTGGGTTCGAACCCGCGTTCTCCCGATTGCCGCTCACCCACCAGACCACGTCTCCTTGGTCATACACTATGGAAGAATAAGTTAGTCAGAGATAAAAATAAAAAACACAAGTGTGGCTCTGCGCGTTAGGGTGGTACGACGGGTACTGCCTGAGAAACAGGATAATAGTCTATTAAAATAAGAATTCAGTCAGAAAGGCCTCTGGCTGCTTCACCCTCTACCTCAAATTTTGCTTGTTGAAGTCTCCAAGCCGAATTGGTTTACGAAACATAATCGGATATTTCAGGGTTTCTCAACCAACCTTTTTCAATGCAAGAACCAGTAAATTGTCAAAAATAATGCGGCGGATCACTAACTTATACGGGCCTAACTTTTTATCTATGTGCATATTATTAACATCTGAGATATATTTTATTGTACCACTATAATGTAATAAATCTAAACGGATGTTTTGGATTCTACAGAAACAGTTATGGAAGTGTAACTGAACTATGAAAAGTTAATTACACAGACTCTTAATATTAAGTAACCAAATTAATAATAATGTCGCCACAAGCTGGATTGTACAATATAACAGCGATCTGCTTGTAAAAAATAAAATATACTAGACCTTACATCTTTTATTTTTGTTTACTGCACCATTCTTATGTTACAGACCCTATCACATACCGCGGTACCTCATACTGCAAGACCTTTGGAGAACGGTTATTTGCTTAATGCTTGATGAACGGATGCCAACTGGAAAGGAACATTCTTTTGTAGGAACAATGCTGTCCTATCCTCATCTTTGAAATGCCAGATTTTTGGCTGGGAATGTAAATATTCGTCTCCTTTTAACAATTGGGCTTATACACTGACGAAATTAAAAAAGCAACGCCCAGATGGGGTTTACCCCAAGTATGCCCATAGATTAAAAATTGAAAATCTTACATGTAATAGTATGAGAATTTCGGGGCTATTTATCATGTAAAACTGCTATGTTTTTTTAGCGTATGAGTGGTGAACAGTGTGGTGTAATATGACACTTTTGTCCGCAAGTTCTTGTTAATCAAGTATGTCGAAGCGAAGAGTGACTACTCTCTACACCCATATTTCTGACTGTGAAAGAGGTCGGAGAATTGTCGTGTCTGAAATGGGTACATCGTATCGTGAATTCTCCCGAAGGATTGGCCGTAATTCAATGTCAGTATACAGACTTGTTACACAGTAGATGAAAGAAGTATCTAGTAATCCTAGAGCTGGCACAGATCCACACAGGAAAGCAACACTTGAAGACCGCCAAAGTGTGTGGGCCTCTGTTACCAACAGACGGGTGACTGCAGACCAGATCCAAGCAGTCTTTACAGAGTGTCACCCTCCGGACGATTATAAACCAATTGCTTGAAGCTGGATTATACTCACTGACCCCTATGCAATGTGTTCAATTAACCTGATTTCATGGCCAGCAAAACACAAATGAACGCGTGAATGGTGTACATTTGTGTTTAGATACGAGTCTCGATTCTGTCTGTGTCAAAGTAACAATCGATAACATATACGCAGGCGTAGTGGAGAAACGGCTTACCTTGCTGTGATTTCAGAACCACCACTATGTGGACGGGATGCTGCACCTTATTGCGATACCCTTCATGTCTACTATCCATAGCGCATCTTCCAGCAGGATAATGCCCGTCCATTACTGTGGCCATTACAACTGAAGCCTTTGCAAGGGGTTACGACCGCAATTTGGACCGCACGGTCCCCAGATTTGTCCCCAACAGAGGATGTCTGGGATGCCAGGAGTACACACTTCAGATTATATGGTCGTCGAGCACAAACTGTACAAAAACTCACTGCACAAGACATGCAGGCGTAGAGAGACATACACCAGGAACACATCCGAACACGTATTGATTCAATGCCGGCTAGGATCCACGAATGTATAGGTGCTCAAGGTGGACGCACTTCTTAGTCACAACTGTATCTAAAGGTAATAAATTTAGCCTGATACATTCAATTTATCCTTTCCTCTGGGCATGACCCTGGATATATCTACAAAATTTCCTAAAATTCCTCTATTCCTGTCTGGGCGTTCCTTTTTTAATTTCCACCAATTTAGTTTACACTTGCTTATGGCCCTGCATATTTTTTTTTTTTTCCCCTGCTTTCTTCAGTCTCTCGATTGGTTTGATGCAATCCTCCATCCTTGCCTATCTTGTGCTAACCTCTTCATCTCAACATGCCCTTTTACAACCTACATCTTCAATTATCTGCTTCATTTATTCTGATCTTTGTCTACCTGCACAGTTCTTTCCTTTTACTGTTCCCTCCACAACAGATTAACCAATCCCACCTTATACGAAACGAATAGTGGGCGTCAGTTAATGACGTGAGGTGAAATGGAAAGGGGGGTGGTCAACGGAAATCTCGCGTGAGGTTTTGAAATTCTTGTAGAGTTTTGAAATTCTTGTAGAGTTTTGAAATTCTTGTAGAATGGTAGACCTAAAAAAAAGTCTCAAAGTTGCGATGTCGATTGGTAAGCGGGGGTGGGGGTCTCCGTCAAAATCTAATGTCAAAATCTAATGTCAAAATCTAATGTCAAAATCTCATATCATTTTAGAGGGGGAGGGTCCGGAATTCCGAAAAAAAACACATCACGTCAGTAATGGACACCCCTAAGGTATCTAAATTTACAATATTCTGCCTGCAAACCATTGTTAATATTTGTTTGTTGAATCCATGTGAGCAATCGTAAAACAAATACTGTTTTCCTAATGAATATATTTTAAAAGGGCTTTGGGTAATGTTTCAAAGCACATTTTCTTACTTAAGCTACTTGGAAGTAATTGCTCCATTTAGATTATTCTGAGAAAGTATTTACAGTTCGGCCTTTGGTGATCAACATATCTTCAAGCTTGCTTCTCCAATTAGACACCTTTAGATATATGTCTGTTAACATATTTATTGGCATTCACGTATCTTAACGTTGCCTGATAAAATTATTTAGATAGAATTAAAAACATTGTATTTCAGCGAAGGATTATGCTGTAGCGCCTCAAAATTACTACTTCGATCAGAGAAACTCGTGATTAAAGAAACGTCTCAGTGTGAAAAAAATTGCCTCTCTGTGAAAAAAACTAAGATGTACGTGAGATTTTGGGAACATAACATTGACATGCAATACTGGTCGGTATATGATAACTCTCGGTCTCGTAATTCGAGAAAACACGAATTCTAATGCAGGGATAATTCCTTATTTACAGGTTGAAGTCACCTGTTGTTCCTTCTCATTAGTCCCTTTCAAGAAAAAACAATACCGTGGCGAGTCAATACTCGAATTTCTGGCGGTATGAAAATCTCTGTACTGAAAGTTGCCTGGTAAAAGCTTCTCGGGCTGCTGGAAGAATGACGAGGTGGTGATGAAGAATATCATAAGGTTGAGAGATTAGTTGAAATTTCACATTTCACTGACTTCGTCCCATAAGCGAACTACATTATTATCGTATGTTGTTGATACAGTTTATTAATAACTAGAGTTAGCCCGTGACCGTTTTTTTTGCGTATCGTCATGGGTCTAGAACAGTTCTAGTTTTTACGATCAAAGATTGTGACAGGTTGACTTGATTTGACCAAATATAAACTTGAACTGTGTTTCAGGGTGAATAAAATCTCTTGAGCTTGAAGAACTCAGAAGCGTTAATAGAGGTAGACATTTAACACGAACAGGGACGACTTTGACCTATATTTGACGCTTAAAATTCATTCTGCAAATTTTTTTTTTTTAAATAAAAAACTCGCATTTGCTTCGAAACCATTACGTTTTTTTGTTTTTTATTGAGACTAGGCAAACACTAATATAATCATTGGTCATAGTGTCTGTAACAGCCACAGAACTTAATACACATTCCATATTATTAAACAGTTGAGCAATTACGAAGAAATGAATTTTAAGAATAGTTGATTCGGTAACATAGTTGGTCTAATATCCACTTGAAATAACATAATAACTCACAGCGAACATGAACAAAGACCATTAACGAAAGTGGTCAGTAAAATATCTGAAAATAAAATAAATTGTAATGCAGAAACTTTGGTCAAGCAGCAACATTAGTGAAAATTTTAATTAAGTTGAAATTTACCCTAAGCCGGAATTACAATTGGTATTCGTGGTTGCAGCCGAGACCACAAGTAATTTAATTTTTTTTAAAGTCTTTAGGAACATGTTACTGAAAAGCAGATCCACGATTTTTCAGACTTAAAGTTTATTGATATTTTTTCCCAGCTATGAAACGCTACGAAAAGCAAACTTAATGAATGTATTAATTTGGTAGCAGTTTCTTAGCTATTAAATTGTGGACATAACCACGAATTTCTTCTAATGTTATCTCTGGCCGCTATTTTGCGAGGGAAGGCTGGAGTTACTGCCACAAATTTACAAATTCTTCCAGAGCACGTGCTCAGATAACGGTTAACTACTCTTTCAATGTTTGGAAGTACTTCGAGAAATTAAAGGTCTTTTTATTAATCGCCTGATCTACGAGAAAGTTGAATTGTAATAAGAGTAAAGATGACATTCCGTTCATTTCAGTGGATTTGTTTGTGGCGACAGTCTTCCCTCGGCGCTGTTTTTGTTTATTTGTTGCTGGAGGTGGACGTGCCGATACACGCTCCTAAATCATAGCCCGACTCGAAAACAAATTACGTGGCTGCCGCCGCTATCAATCTCTCACTATCACAACACTGTTCTTGTTCAGTTTAGCGTTCTTTCACTGATAAGAACGCAAGATAAAAAAAATGGAGAATAAACTACTCTTTGTTCTATACACTTCTGTCAGATTTAATTACATTTCTTTATCCTGTAAGAACGAAGACTTTCCCGGCGTACGACTGCAATGAAGTCACGGGTGTACCGCCGGATTGTATTGTCAAAACACGACATTTCGACGACTAGCTCCGCCGTCTTCTTTAGGTGTGGAGACATCTGCACTGGTCGGCCGATGTCTCCACACCTGAAGAAGACGGCGGAGCTAGTCGTCGAAATGTCGTGTTTTGACAATACAATCCGGCGGTACACCCGTGAAGACTTCATTGAATTTCTTTGTCCTGTTTCGGATTAACTCTATCGCTTTCCAGGAGTACAGTTGAGCGAATGGTATGGAAACCCTAACTTCTGGAGGAGCTTTGTTCCTATATTAAATGTCTTAACTTAATATCATAGTATCTATTAAAAAAAAAAAGAGAGAGCGAGCTAACGAATGGAGGTCCAGAAAGCGATTCTGGTGCCGGAATGAACAGCAGACGTCGAATATAATGGAATTTATAACTGTTAATAAATTGTATTGATGAAATCAATTTTTTTAAACTGTAGATATAACACAGGATCATAAAATTTGTTTCTATTTTACTAGCATATATTCAGTGGCTAGATTCAATACAGACACACGTGTAGGATTTTTTCAGAATGCACAATTTTCCATTTAGAATTCTGACTGGTCACTAGTTCTAAAAGTGTAAGCAAAATCAGTATCTTCTTTTGGTAAGGACTTGATTACAAACCTTTCTTTTAGTATTTTTGAATTTTTGTATACTGCGTAGTCTATTGAGGAATAAAGTTCTTTGTCAGCGGATTTTTCTGTTTGAAAGTTCACATGAAATGACGTAGTTTCTTGAAGTTTTCGGCAAATGATAGCGTATGTTTTAGATATATCCGAAAATATTTGCTTCAACAGCTGCGTATTTGTGTCCCCGCTAGAGCGGTAAAAGTAACGATAAATTGTGTACATTACTGAACTCGTATCGTTACGTATTCATTACTATCGTATCGTTACGTTACTTTTGATACAATCGAGCACTAGCATTAAGCATAGCATCGAGTCGCGTTGCGTACGGGATGACTTCGTTAATACTTTACTAAATGAACGATTTTCTTAAATTTTACAAAATAAGTTTAGGTAAATTGTTCGTTAGCTAAAACTTAAAGTAATTAGCACATAGATCCAATTCCAATTACAAACTTACCTTCGACAATTTTATACTGTAAATTGCACTGTGAAATAAATTAGAAGTTAAAATATCACATTTTAGAATAAACACATTTCATATATGTTGAAATCGATAAAACCTCACTGATGTATGCTCAATAAAAATCAATAACCATCTCAAATTTTTCTTTTTACAAATTATGCAGTGTAAATTTTAATGTTAAACAAAAATAAAATAACTTGTATAAATTACTTACCTCGTTAAAAATATCAACGCTCAACAGTAAGTAATTTTAATTATATTAAAATAATGTAGGCGCTACATGTTTGCACACATACATTTGCCTTTGTAACGAAACAAATTCAAATCAAAATTTCTAGAAACGCGGCACATGGCTACGACGAACGATTTTCAATCGCGGCCATCCGGTTCCACCCCGTCTGGGGTCGATTGAAGCGGCGACCAATGGCGGAGCAGCGGAAAATTTCTCCCCGGTAGCAGGCTACTTATGGAGTTCCGGGTCGTCCGTGAGGCAGTTTTGAGGCAGTTCTGAGCTTCGATATGACGCAGTACCTGATGAAGGCAGCGGAGGTTGCTGCCGAAACGTTGTACAATGATTTAAATAAAAATATTATCCGGCAGAAAACCCGAGAAAAGTTTATTTCATTCACTCGTTTACACTCATTGAATCGCTGGGTGAACCGTTCGATGACGTGTCTTATTTGTTCGTTTAACGAACATATATACAACAAATGCGAGTAACGAATTGAATTTGAGAGTAACATTTTGGTACTTCGAGTCATGTGATGTACTCGTTACTCAGTAACGAATATATACGGTTTGCTACAGCTCTAGGCCCCGGTCTGTTATTAACTACACGTTATCATTGTTAAAAAATACTAGATTACAAAATTCTGAAGTAATTATATGAAGTAGTATCTTAAAAATATTCCTAAACTACTTCCTTTTAACTTGTTTGGTGCAAGCCACCATCTCTTGCTGTGTCGTATAGTCATTTAGTTATGTGCTTGATGTATTTCAATCTTTATTTTTCTTAACTCTTCCCAATAACTGAATCCTGAGCTAACACATTAAACAATCCCACATGTCTTAAAATGTTAGTTTTTTTAATTTATTTTACTTTCTCGCCCAAACTTCTTCTTACAACTGTAACTTGTGAACTTACCTGTAGTTAGCCATTTGTCCGCTTCATTTTGAACACGCTTCCTTAACGCCACGTTTGAATTGCTTCAGTTCTTTTTCTTTCTGGTATTCTCAATCACAGCTTCCCAAAATAGCTGCGTTCCGAGTTCTAAATCAGCATTTAATAGTTTCTTCTTTTCAAGAATTCTCTTTACTAGCGCTAAAATGCTTTAGGACTCGTGGTTCTATTTTTGATTGTCTTGTTATTATTATAAATTTGTTTGTACGTAGTGTGTTGATAATTATACTCTACATCTAATATGTTTTTTGTTTTTATGTAGTTGTAATGACAATGGGGGTCTGTTGTTGCAGGTGTGGCCAAGAAACTCGGGTGATACCCCGTATTCTGCAGATGCGGTCACATTGGCTCAAGTCGCAGAAAGAAAGCGTTAGGCTGGAGGAGGCTGGCCTGTCTAAAGAGGTAACCTCCATTATAGATACTCTTAACTACTGATATCGTTTCTTCTAAATGATAACAGAATGATGCTTTTTTTCTTTTTTTTCTTGTCTTGATGCACAATCATATGATCTTTAGACGTATGTAAAGAACATTTTGGTGTTTGCTAGATTATGATTTAAAAAAATAAAAAAAAAACATAAAACATTCGTATGGGGTTTTATTCGGTCTCAACTAAGTGTTTAAAGTAAAAAAAAAAAAAAAAATATATTAACCATAGATTAGTGTTAGCAAATGACACCCCTCACAAACTCACATGAGTAATATCTTGAATAAAAGGAAGAAAAGGAATTAAACACCAAAAGACTCGCGTGTTTTACGGAAACGTTTGTAGCATTTTTTTAATAACCTTAGTAAGATGGACAAAATGTGGAAAATTTTGTGGATTTGAAAAACCTTATTACAGTATCAATTGTGACAAAAAAATTACCTAAATGGAAAAGTAATTTAAGGATCATAAATCGGTAATGAATGTTTATAAATGACGAGAACTTACAACATGTGGTGGATTTGTGGTTAACGCTCGATCATATCGTTCGGGCAGATGCGGGTTCAAATCCCTGATTGCTCAGTCAGATTTTGGTATCCCGAAATCACTCCAGGCGTATGCTGGGGTTGCCCACTGCTGAATTTCTTTCCGCTTCTTGAACCGAATCCTCATACCTTTTTTCTACGCCGAGGTCATTAGAGGCCGAAAGGGCTGGAGGAAAGGAACGCGATGGGATTCGGCCATGGCCTTTTGAAGGAAGCATCCGAGCATTCACCTGGAGTGATTTGGGGAAACCATGGAAAACCCAATTCTGGATGCCAGGACGGGGATTCGAACCGCTGTCCTCCCGAATGCGATGCCAGAACGTTAACCGCTCACCCACCATTCTCGGTCCCTCGCACCTCTAACGATGCCCGAAGCAGACTCAAAACAAAAACACGGCGGTGTATGTAGACCAAAAATAAGAGAGAATTCGATATTTGTGTCTCAGGTTCTGGACTCTGCGATCGCCGCGTTCTGTCTGGAGATCATCGCGCGGCACGGCGAGCCTGCGCCTCGCCTCTGCAACAAGGACCCTCTCACGCTCAAGTCCGCCACCTACCTGGCAGAGCTCTTCCCCAACTCCAAGTTCATATTCATGGTGCGCGACGGACGAGCCACCGTGCATTCCATCATCTCCAGAAAGGTAACCAAACCTTCAGTTCACCCTCATAGCAAAAATGATTTTGAATTGATGTTAGCACATATTAGTTTCTTTAGTACAGCACTTTAATTTTTTCAGCCATAAATTTTAATATGGTTATAAGGTAAGAAATTAAAGTTATGAAAGGAACAAACCCAGTTAAAATAGTCCTGCCTAATGAAATTTTAGAACAGGTTAAAATATAGTACCTTGGTGACGATCTTCGCTTGGCATCTTTCGATTTCTGTTCAATATCCAAGATTCCGAGTAAAGTTTGATTAAAGTAAAAGGCTTGAAGGCTTCCTAGGCTTTTTGAGGTGCACAGTTAACCAAAGAGAATCTTAACTAACATCAGCAGGCTTACTGGTACCTGAACCTTCTACGTAATGAGGTTAGAGCCGTTTTCGAGAAACCAAATACAAAAATTGCTCCTTTTAATAATAATAATAAAAAAATCGTGTTAAAAACTTGAAAAGCAAAACGTTATCTACATATGAAATTTCATTCAAATCGCTAGATCCATTTGCGAGACCCCCTCATAAATTGCTTTAAAAGAAAAATGCTATTATTATGTTAAATAGAAATCTTAATGCCAGTCAGGGATTAATTCAGAGGATTCTACGATAATCCTTGATGATGGATCTTATGTAACTCGACGAGAAAATTCGCCTAGTTCTCGAGATATCGTATCTCAAAATTGACGTGGTTAGTTGAAATGCGACCTGGAACAGAAAATAAATTTCTCCATAGCCAAGTATGATGATGAATTCGTATGAAACTCATAGAGACAAATCGAAAATAAAAATTTCATTTTTCTGATATCTCAAGTGAAGAGGTTAGGACCAGATCCGGCCTGGACCAGAAATTTTTTTCAACAAAACCACTATGTCTGTACGGTGGAAATGCACTTTCAATGTTTTATTTTGTTCCTAATGGTTGTTAGATTGAAATACGGCGTGGACCAGAAGAAACGTCGCCAAAAGCACAAGGAACTATACCCATAACTGATTTTTGAGATGCTATATCTCTAAAACCAAGCGAGATATCAGATAACATTTATTTTTTTATTTTCGATATGTTTCATCGAGTTGTATAAGAATTCATCACCAGATTGTGACGTCACGGTAATGATAGAACATCATCAGTGCTAAATTCATTCACTCCGTTAAAACTATGCTAATACCTCGCGTGGTAATATTTAATGACAAACTAACAACCACTTTTTACGGTCTAAATGTAAACGTTGATATATTTTCAAAGAAGTTTCTGTAAAGTATAACACCTGCAAAACCAATGATAAATTTTTAATTATCTTCTTTTTTAAATGTTTTACAATTAAACTTGCAGTGCTAATATTTCCACGGGTCAGCCAGGATACAAGAACTGTTCGTTTAAATATTCTTTGAAATCAAAGAGAAGCTATTAGTAGGCTTTCTGGTACCTGAATCATCTACGAGATGGCGTTAGAGCCGTTTTCGAGATACCAAGAGCAAAATTGTTCGTATTTTGTAAAATTGTTCGTATTTTGTAAAAATTTTTTTTTTTTTTTTTTTTTTTTTTTTTTTGCAGGGAGGAACACTGTTTAGATAAATCTTACAAATCAAAACGTTATCTAAATATGAAATTTCATCCAAATCGTTAGCGCCGTTCCCGAGATCCAAAGTACTGTATTTATATACAAGAATTGCTCGTTTAAAGATATAAGATAAATATTTGGGTTACCAGCTAATAAATGTAAATCAAAGACGCCCTAAAATTAAGGCGTATAAAAAAAATGGCAATTGTTCTTACTTGAGGCTCTGAAGCCTGGACAACAAAAGAACGACTCGGCTGAAAAACCAACTAAAAGGTGGAGGCCTAACTAAGCCTATTACTGGAAAGGAAGATAATGATTTTGTTTGGTTTAATATTATGAAACTGAATTAGTTTGTGCGTGTTTTGTTGCATAATACATGTGGAAACTTAGTTGCAAAACATGGACCATCGGGTACTATTAAATGTTACTTAGATTTGTCAATCAACAGTAATCATCAACTTATATGTTGACGATTTTTTTCAGGCAAGTAACGTTGAAGTTGTTCTCCAGGTGTTTAAAGTAAGAAGTCACAGTTAACTAATTAGAATTTTAGATGTGCAGCAAAAACTTAAATTTCAAAATACCAAATTACAATTGGAAACTAAGGACAGTGAACGAAGTTTCCAATCCTTGTAAAATCAAAGGTGCACTAGGTGCAAAGGTGCTCTCAGATTTGAAGCCTGCACCCCTTTTTTTTTTTTGCAAGTAATACTAAAGTGGTTTTAGAGGTATGCAAATGTTTTATAAAGTAAGGCGCCAGCTTTAAATAATACGACGCCAATTATTCACTTTGCTGAATCTTGCTCGGAGCTGGGTTCTCGGTAACTCTGACCAGGTTTATACCAAAAGTAGTAGGACTGATTTTTTAAAAAATTTTTTTATTGAAGATATCTTTACAATTCCTTAATCCTATTCGAAATAGCACCCTTAGGCAGCTACACACCAAAAATTACGCTGCTGCCATTGGCCGTACGCCTTCTGGAAGTCAGTTTCAGGGACGCTGCTGAGAGCCCTCGTCGATGCTGCTTCAACGTCCTGGATTGAGTCAAACCGCTGTTCCTTCAGCTGCCTTTTCATCCATGGGAATAAAAAAAAAAGTCAGTTGGAGCCAGATTGGGACTGTAGGCGGGGTGCAGCAACGTGGCAACGCTGAATCGGGCCAACAGTTGCCTTTCTCATCCTCCCGTCCAATGAAGGCTCGCATGAACAAATCAAACATCAAGACAATGCTGATCGTGTTTTTTAACCGTCACGGGGTGAATAAATAGGAGTTCGTTTCCCCTTGGGAAACTGTCAATTCAAACTTTTACGTGCAAGTGCCAGCCCGCCTGAGAGACCGAGTGAATCGCGTCCGACCAGTCATCTCCGCCAACTGGACTCTACATCACGACAATGCGCCGTGCCTAGGTGCGCCGTCATGAGCCAACTGTTAGCCCAAATTGACATTGCCGCACCCCGCCTACAGTCCTGATTTGGCTCCAACTGACTTTTCTTACTCACATGGATGAAAAAGCAGCTGAAGGAATAGTGGTTTGACTCAATCCAGGACGTTGAAGCAGCATCGACGAGGGCTCTCAACAGCGTCCCCGAAACTGACTTCCAGAAGGCGTACGGCCAATGGCAGCAGCGTAATTTTTGGTGTGTAGCTGCCTAAAGGGTGCTATTTAGAAGAGGATTAAGGAATTGTAAAGATATATTCAATAATTTTTAAAAACAAAAATCAGTCCTACTACTTTTGTTATATACCATGTATTCACTTATTTTTTATTTTTTTTGGACCGAAATGTCACTTGAACCTCGCATCCTTTTGTTATTTTAATTTTTCATCGTAGAACTGTTACCGTTATAAATATTTCCTTGTTATCGTATGAAAAAGAGCGCGCAAATTATTACCCTTCACACCATCACAGCAGATGAAATGGTTTAATTCAGTAACAATCGAACAGAAAGATTCTGCTTCTTGTCTGATAACGTTTCATAACCACAGAAATGCTTCTTAGCGTTATTATTTTGTCTTACATGATGGTTGAAATGAGATTAAGGGCCTTGTAATGACTATTATACCCATGAAAAAAATTAGAAAAAGCCACTACTTAAAATCATACAATCAACTGAAACTTTATTGTGTCTACAATCATCTGTTCCAAAAGTTTTTGTTAACACGTCCTCCTTCCGTCAAAATAAAACTTCACACGCCTGCCTCAAATAAATAAATAAACTTACCACGCCCTCTCCCCCAACCTGCCACAATTTTATTATTAAAAAAGGCAAATGTGGACTTCTCTGTACTAACAATTACACCTCGGAGGAAACTCACACTATGTAAGTGATGTTAAAATAAAGGTTTTCAGATCTTTGAGGCGGTGAAGGAGACACAGAACTTCCGACGGTGTAGAGTTGGGTTATCGTCGAAGCTACCTCACCCCCTCACTCCCTGATATGTCCCCTGGAGAAGGGCGCCTGCCCCCCCCCCCTCATGTTTGTGAATCTGTAATCCAGACTGTTATATCAAAACAACGGTTTTGGATTTCAACCACGCTCAGAAGGTATTAATTATGAACGAATTATGATAAGAGTGATCGATTGAGTTTTAGGGAGTTAGTTTCTTTACGTTATGGGTTATAAATGTTGTAAAAAGTTCTGAATGCGTTTGTTGAGTTTTCCTTTTAGTTCCTTGTTTTGATTTCTGATTGACGGCTTTAAACGTGCAAAGTTCAAAGCCAAACTATAAAATAAATGACAGTACCGACGTGGATACATTTTGCACAAAGATTTCTCGCATTCGCTGTAATGAGCCAAGTAAATATTAAATCCATTTAATAGATTACTTTGTTTGTTAAAAGAGCTACAATTGTTTCTATCTTGTTCGCATTTCAGGTAGAAAGATAAATTTCGTTCTCGTTACTTTTAAATACAAATGCAGCATGTTGGTTTTTGTGGTTTAAGTAGCGTGCCCATTACATGGTCCACACCGATACTAGTGAACATCTCAAGTTCGATAGTTCAGATTCTCCACGCAACAGAAAAAGGAAAAAAAAAATCTTTCGCTGTCGTCCGTTTGAGATTTGTATTATTTCTTCTGGACGCTGCGGACACTAGGGAAGTTTCATACGCATGAATGCAGTTGTGTACGACATGGCCTGCCTTTCCAGTGGGCGCCGCTTGCTAAAATCTCGGCGGCGTGACTATTTTTTATATAGGTTTTATTATATATCATTACTTAATATCAAAAAGAAAAAAGTAAACAATTGTTCACTAAGATATTCAACATTTTGCGCCCTTTGTAGTTATCGCCTATAAAGATAATTTTATTTAGGCAAACTGAGCTTAGTCGACTTTTATTTCTTATGTCTTTACGTCCCGTCGTGGTCATTAGAGGCGGGATGGGACTGGGGACAAGGAACGGGAAGTAATTCGGCCATGGCCTTTTTGAAGGAAGCATCCTGGCATTCGTCTGGAGTGATTTGGGGAAGTCATGCAAAACCCAAATCTGGATGCCCGGACGGGGATTCGAACCGCCGTCCTCCCGAATGCGAGGCCAGAGCGTTAACCGCTCACCCATCATGCTCGGTAGGTTAGTCGGGATGACTAACCTAGCCACAGAAAATACTATTTCACTCGCTGTGCTTGTGCAGGCACACAAAGAAAAGTCTTGGCAAGGGCAGAAAACCGAGGAAAGGCTTTTTATTTTTTTGCTATTCCGGTAAAACATTTCCATCTGTAGGATCTGATGTATCGGATGAAGCTAAGTGTCTACAACATTATTAATCGATTGGGTAATCATTACCGGCATATGCACGATGTTTCATCGATTGTATCTGCAGCAATGATGATGTATCATTGGTGAAGTTTGTAGAAGCAATAGGGTCCATTCCTTCATTTGTTTCTGGCACATCAGGGGCAGTGATTACTTCCTTGATATGAGGCAAGAAAGGAAGTACCAGTCTTTTGTATTGACTACAAATATGTACCTACTTCTTGGAGACCCATATAACGTAATCCGAAAGTAATGCTGTACGACCGCTCTTGTGGCAGCGAATCGTTTGTCAATGTTTGTCACCACGTAGCGCTTAGGCTGAAACGTAATCAATAATTCGTCAGCTAAGACAGAATTCAGGATGTTAATTATTTCAGAACGGAACAGTCACAGTCATTGTACATATCTTTGAAACATGACCTCAACTGCTTCGCGAAACCTTTTCAAATCGGTTCCTTTATATCTAAAATATTCGATTCACTTTGATTAATCTTTATCTCATCTTTTCCAATTTTTATAAACATCTTGTTTATTATGTCGCGGTTCCATACCTGGATTAAACTTTCGAGCATCTCTGCAAATCTGTTCTAACGAGTTGGTCTTGTAGTTTTGATAGAAGTAATGTATATAATATTTCCTGATCCTGATACGAACAGCGAGCTCTCTTCAACTGCTTCATCCAATCTTTCTGTGTGTACTGGTTCCGTCAAAACATTTTCTAAAATAAGATCTGTCTCGTCATTTTCTAAGTATTGAACTACGTTATCAAGGGAATCGGTATTTGTCCATCTTTTCGGCATCTTCTTCTACTTCTGGCAAGGGATCTCTCTCTCTCTCTTGAAAATCTTCTTTCATTATTTTACGAGCCTTTCAATTTCTGGAATTCCATTTATGTCTCCACTGTCACGAGATTATGCAGGCCATGACCAAGAAAGAAATGATGTTCCATGTTAGCCAACGAAACTGTTCATCGCATGTTTTCTCCAACACTAGTGACAGCTGGAATCATCCTTTCCTTCAGTCCGAACTGTTTCTTTACATCTCTTTTCATGCCTTCTATTTTGTCTCCAGTCTTCATTTCCTCTGAATTTGATTTGATCTGAATTCACGATTTTCTTCTTATTGGGTTCTTCAATCACTAAACTTTCGAAATACGAGTATTTTCAACAAAAACTAGTTTAGCTTAGAGAGTCATATAACACTGTTACAGATAGATTTTTAACACCAGTTTTAGCTAATTCAGAACTTACTTATTCACTCAGTTTAACGAAAATTAAAGAAACAAAAAACGTTGTGTTAGGAAGTGTTGCTGAAGGACACGCCACTGAGACACGGCGGCGCCCACCTCTACCGTATACTCTGCACGCACTACATTCCTCGAGTCGTCAGATCTGCCATTAACTGTCCCTCCTTGTTCAGTGTAGCTACGACTGACACTAGATAACTTACAACAGAGCGGCATAGAATTTATTTTTGAACAATGCTTTCGATATAATCGAGAATTAATATTAACTTTAGAATAACGTTGGCCACTTATCTCGTGTTTCCTTGTATTGTAACGGTGTTTCTGGCATTTATGTTTTTGCTTTTTCCGTGATAATGTTATTTTGTTCAGGGATATTCTAGACTTCATTTACTATTTGTCACCTACTGATAATCTTGTTCGCTGCGACCAGTGCCGGCTTTAGGGGGGGGGGGGGGTCTGGAGGGCGCCGGTGTTTGGAGGGCGCCGCGCGTGCCAGCTTAACTTAACCATTTAATTTAATTACATATTTCTGTCGATCTAAAGAAAAACGAAATTCAGCGTATTAACGTTTATGGACTTATCTCGTGGGTGTAGGTATTTAGCATGTGTAACAAGACCTGTCATGTCGTATCCCTCATTAATAAAGGTGCGATTTCTATGCAGTTTATCACTGCTACATAGACTATCGAGAAAAGCGAGGGGCCAGGAGACCAGGGGTGGTAGGGTCCGCCGGTCATTCCTGGTCCTTCGTTGCCCACACAAACGCGGGAATGTTCAAAGACACAGCCGCTCACTTCCTCTTTAGGTCGAAGTTCCTACGGACCCTTTGAAGGGACATGTTAAACCTGAAATCTGCAAAATATTGTACGAGGAACTCAGGAATGATTACATGAAGGTAAATGTATATAAACATATTCGTAGCCTATATATCTACATAAATATAAATGGATAAACATGGGAAGGTCTCGTACAGTGTAATAAAGTTAGTTAAGATATCTTTGTCAGGAAGACACCGAGCGTGGTGGTGTAACGGATAGCGTTCTGGCCTCGCATTCGGGAGGACGGCGGTTCGAATCCCCGTCCGGGCATCCAGATTTGGGTTTTCCATTGTTTCCCCAAATCACTCCAGGTGAATGCCGGGATGCTTCCTTCAAAAAGGCCATGGCCGAATTCCTTCCCATTCCTTGCCCCCATCCTTTCCCGTCTCTAAAGACCACGTTGTTAAAAAGGGACGTTAAACTGTTAAAAAAAAAAAAAAAAAAAAAAAAAAAAAAAAAAAAAAGTCAGGAAGACGAGCGTCCATTGCAGCATATGCGTCAGTCCAGGACGGTCTGTCAGAATGTGTGTTAACAGCGATCGAGGGATCACACGCTGACGCTTGGAATGTGGGGTGAGAACCCTGGCGTGTTGTCGCCCTCAAACTAGAAGTATTTGCGATGGACTCGGCTCACCGCATTCCAGGACTGCCCGTTTCCCCGCTAATGTATGGGCTGCTATATGGAAAGCAACGAGAGCGCTTCCTAAGAAGCGGGCTGCTTGAGCCGCGCGAATGTATCGGTCCCAGAGCAGTGTAGACTCAGCTGCTAGCAGAACAGTTCAAATATTTTAGCAGGGAAAGGTGTTATTTACAGCGGATAAAGATGAAAAATTGGTGGAAGTATTGTGTAAATTTCCGTGCATATATGATGTATCTTCACCACTGTACAAGGACCAATCTGTGAAGGACAATATTTGGAAGAATAGCGGAATTCCTTGAAAGATCAGGTAATAAAAATACAGTATAATCTGACATAAGTTTTTTCATTTTTTATTACCACCGTTTCACTCGTTATTATATATTTATTACTATAAAAGCCTTCAGAAAACCCAGTTACTTCGTGTAATGTAATTGCAATATACCACGTAGTTAATTTTAATTAAAGCTTCATTTGGTAGGAATAGTAATACTGATTCTAACGAATATAGCAATACGTAAAATATTCTGGCAGTTTCCACTACTCGTGTTATTTGACTGTTGTATCTGCACAGACTCAATTTTTGTTCAGATTTCAAATACAACTCGTACTTTGCTCGGTGGTTTATAGGCATGTTCATAAAAATATTCTTTCATTGACTTATCTTTATCTGTATAGTTATTAAACTCAATATTAATAATTTTCGTAATTTTTCTTGTGTAACACAAATTAATAAATAATACACAAAATTAATAGGCCTAACATAAATTCAAATATTTTTATTAATATATGTATATATTTTTAATATAATACAGTTAGAAAGTGTAACTCGTGTTAGTCCTTCTGTACTATAATTTCTACAAACTCATAAATTCACTAGCACTTAAAAAAAACCTTTTCAGACCGGCACCGCACCAACACTCGGCAAAATTAGGGAGCATCCATAAACCACGTAGCTCTATTTTGACCTCTTCTGAACCCCCCCCCCCTCCCCCACCTACGTAGCATGGTGTGGCTTTTGTCTCTATTCTTCCCCACCCCACGTAGTACGTACCTATTTGCCCTTTTCATTCCAGAAGACATATTGTAGGTACTGTATTCTCTTGTCAGACTATCTTAAATTACATACGGAAATAATTAAATGACGGAAATAAATATTTACATGCTGTTGAGTGTTCTATACCAATTTTAACTGTGACAAATAATATGAATCAAAAATTACATTGCCTTGCTCGGAACCCCTCAGCCTCCCCTCTCCCACGTAGCCCAGTGTAGCTATCCAGCCAGACCGTGCCACGTAGTTTATGGACGCTTCATGATGGCTCGCCCCCTCGCGTCCACACTGGTCCGTAGCTCGTCCGTGTGACGGACGGGTTCCTACGCGGTCTTCAGTCTCCTTTAACTTTTAAATTTTGTTGATTCACGGTATTAATGTAAAGAAAAATTACCTTAAAAATGATATGGGAATCGCAGCTAGGGTTACCTCCCGTACTTTATTATAGAGTAGTGTATTTTATTTTGCGTAGGCATACTTTATAATCTACGAAAGTAATAAGGTATGGCCAAAAGTACTTAATGCGAGCAATATATATCACATTATATTGTTTGGGCCCTCGCAAGTACATTTACATAATTTTTCGAAAGATCAAAATGGGCGCCATTTCTCTTCAACTTATTACTCAAGAAAGCTTCCAAAGGAAGAAACTATCAGACGTCGGTGGTTAGTTTATTCAATATCAAACGATAGTGTCTTTTGTTTTTGTTGTCGACTGTTTGATTTAAAGTCAACTGCAAATTTGACCACTACTGAAGGTTTCAAAAAATGGAAACATTTAAGTGAAACTTTGAAAGTTCATGAAAATAGTCCGGCACATAAAAAAGCATTTATTCAATGGACTGAAGCTGAAATCAGGTTCAAAGCTGGTTCAACTATTGACAAGGGAGAACAGCGGGTAATTTCTAAAGAAAGAATACGATGGAACAATGTGCTTCAAAGATTGATGCACATAACCTTGTATTTGGTTGAAAACAACATGGCATTCAGAGGGTCACCCGATAAATTATTTACTCCAAATAACGGAATATTCTTAGGCCTTGCACAATAAATGGCCAAATTTGACCCCGTCATGGAAGAGCATGTTAGGAAGACAGTGAACGGTGATTTGGCTGACCATTATTGCGGCAAAAATATACAAAATGAATTAATAGAAATTATGGCATTAAAAGTTATCTCTACCATAGTATCCCATATAAAGGATTCAAAGTATTACGCAATCATAGTTGATTGTACTCCTGATAAAAGTCATAAGGAGCAACTTTCAATCAAATTAAGATGCGCCGACATAACACGAGGATGCCGTTAGCATAAAAGAATATTTTATTTCATTTTTGCAAATAGTAGATACAACGGGTGCAGGTCTCACAGAAAGTATTTTAAAAACATTGAGTGATCATGATCTTGACATTAACAACTGCAGAGGACAGGGTTATGATAATGACGCAAACATGAATGGAAAAAATAAAGGCGTTCGTAAAGAATGATGGACATAAATCCGCTACCTTTTTTTGTACCATGTGGATGCCATAGTTACAATTTGGTATTATGCGATGTGGCAAAATCATCGGTAAAATTCGTTACCCTGTTCGGAATTTTACAAAAAATGTTTAATTTATTTGCAGGATCGGTAAATAGATGGAAAATTTTGACCGATCATTTGAAAATATACACCCTGAAAAATTTAAGTAACACGCGCTGGGAAGCTGGAATTGAAAGCGTGAAAGCGGTTCGCTATCAATTATGTGATATGCATGATGCTTTGGTTTCCTTGGCCGATGTTACCGAACAAAGCGATGCCTCGACGTCATACGAAGTGACCACACTGGCAGGACGAATAAAAGATTTCAGCTTTATTGTTCCTCTTATAATATGGTTAGATGTTCTTTTTCAAATTAAAGTTGTGAGCAGAGCCAGTCAGTCATCTAAAATCAACTTTGTCGACTTTACTGAAATGCTTGATAAATGTTGCTCTTATTTGAAAACATATAGACGAACAGGTCTCAAACAGGCTATTGTAACAGCAACTGAATTAGCAACGGAGCTTAACACGCAACCAGTTTTCAAACTCGACTAAGACGTATTAAACGTAGACCGGGTGAAGAGGCTATTGATGAACCAATAACTGATCCAAAAAAAAAAAGGTTTGAAGCAGAGTTTTTTAATGCTCCTTTGGACACCGTGCATATATCTATGAAGGGAAGATTTCAACACATGCAAGATTTCTCTGCAACGTGGAATTTCTGGTTTAACATTAAAAAAATCAAAATAAATAAAAACTAATGCGACATTGTTCTGTACCGCAAGAAAAGTTAACGATCAACTTTAAAACTGACATTGATGGAGATTTATAGTGCGATGAAATTTTGGGTCTCCAGCACTATCTCGAAGACCATCAGGCAACACCTATTGAAACATTAAACTTTATCAAAAAGTACAATTTTCAAGAGTTATACCCCAACACCTGGATTTCGCTGCGTATTCTGTTAACAATACCAGTGACTGTTGCAAGTGGCGAACGCAGTTTTTCAAAACTAAAACTGATAAAAACGTACTTGCGGTCTACAATGTGTCAAACAAGATTAACTAGTTTAGCCTCGCTGTCCATTGAAAATCAAGTTGCAGAAAACCTAGATTTTGCCAGTCTTATAAGAGAGTTTGCTGACAAAAATGCTAGAAAAGTAAGGTTTTATTTTTATTGTTTTAATTTTCGTTTTTCATTTAATGTTTCATGACTAAATGAAATTGTTTAGAGAATAAATGTATAAAATGTTATTATTAATAAGAATAAATACATGTTTGTAGTATTATATTATTTTAGTAAAAAAATGGTACAAAATTCAAAATATTAAAAAAAAAAATAATCAAAAATAAAAGGGCGCCAGATGCATGACTCGTCCGGGACGCCTAGATGGTTAAGGCCGGCCCTGGCTGCGACCATGATAAGTGTCTGCCGCTTGACGCGTCATTAACTGGTTGGAGTCCTGAATGTGGAAAACATTTTTATCGCTTAGGAGTTGACCAGCAAGGTATAAAGATGGCTGCACTCGGTTTCAAATAATCGGGCCCTTTGCCGAATGATACTTTCAAATTTCAATGGTAATTTATTTTTGCACCCCATTAAGATTTTTTTCAGAGCGGTAAAACACTGGCCTCATATTCTGGAGGACGCAGGCGTCCGGGCATCCAGATTTGGGATTTCCATGGTTTCCACCAGTCACTCCAGACGAATGCCGGGATGCTTCCTTCAAAAAGGAAATGGCCGAATTCATTCCGTTCGTAGCTTCCATTGTTTCCGGCCTCTGATGATCTTAGCGTCGAAGTGGCATAACAACATAAGTAAAACAAAAAACAGTATGCCTCAAAAACTCTTCTCAGCTTATTGGCAAGGATTTGAGTTCTACAGTTTAAGGCCCATTCACACTAGCGGTCAGCTCAGCTCGGGTCATAAATCGCTATACGCATAATCCAATGGGAGCATCCACACTACGCGGTCCGCTCAGGTCAGAGCAAGACAGGTCAAACTGAAGATCGCGCCGCCACCGATCAACAACGGTCAAGACCTGAGCTGAGCTGAACTCGTCACTTAAAGGGCGAATGTATCATCATTTCTACAATGTGTCTTTTCGTCACAAGCCATTTATCTCCCTAGATACCTAAACGTAATCGAGAAATGAGATGTAATTTTAAAGATTAAGGTGTACTCTTTGGTCACATAATATTTTAAGATAGGAATTATTTTGGAATTCGTCCCTTTAAGAGAAAATGTATCATTGTGTACAACGTGTCTTTTCGTCTCGAGCCATTTATCTCCCTTGATACCTAAACGATATCGAGAAATAAGATATTATTTTAAAGACTACGGTGTCCGCTTTTGTCACTTCATATTTTAAGATAGGATTTTTTTTCGGAATTTGACCCTTAAAGGGTAAAAGTAA
This sequence comes from Vandiemenella viatica, assembly GCA_031002005.1. Classification (NCBI taxonomy): domain Eukaryota; kingdom Metazoa; phylum Arthropoda; class Insecta; order Orthoptera; family Morabidae; genus Vandiemenella; species Vandiemenella viatica. The sequence continues at coordinate 88,785,826 of JARYHS010013630.1, forward strand.
AAACTATGAGTGTCTCGCCTGTGAGACAGTTCAGAACCAGGCCGCTAGACAGCAGCAGAGATATTAATAGACTGCTTTACTGACGTCGATAAGGACTTAGCGCGTTGCCGATAGATAGTATATTTTTTTTTTACAATAAATAGATTTTCAGTGATTTTTTTCTGTTACGGAAACATTTCCGTCTTGCTATACAATCGTATGTAAACATTTTATTCGCCAAATTTTCTCACTGACATGATTGCAGCACCATATATCACAAAGACACAGATATGATGTGTGTGCTTTGTTGAGGTTAGTTGTATTGCGTTAAGGTCAGCGACAGTTGTTTCATACATATGCGTATATTGTTTCATAATATGTTGTGTTTTGTTACATACCTATTACACTAAAAAAAAGGACAAAAAAATGAAAAAATGCTTGAAATGAGGTTTTCTTCCATTCTATTAGAAACCACCAATCTCATTATTCATCGTACTTGATTCGCAAAATTTTCGAATTGCGAATCTAGTACCTGTCGTTATTTTATTTTTTTATACTTTTCCAGATTACATCAGATTGATCAGTGTTTGACGTGACAGTGTAAGCTAAATGTCAATAGTATATTTTGTACATTTAGAGTGTTAAAAATAACTTTATTTGTGAGAATACTCGGATTTCTATTTTATAGCTGTACTTTCGTCTTGCATGCTGCAGCCTTCGTCGGAGACACTACGTTTAGCAACGAGCGCGAAGCGTCACAAAGTACTAGGCACTAGATATTCATTACAGTTGTTGCTTTTCTTCAAAATTTCTACTGCCTCCTTCACTCGTCAAAGCCACTGCTGGTATTTCCTCCACAGCAGCGTGGTGTTCTCGAATTTTGTCCCGTGCCCGGTGTTGATGGCACGGCGGATCTGTCGCTGTCGCTTTGTTTTGTTTATAGTGACTGATATGTGCTTTAAGTCTATCCGTCACCGGGGGACCCGTCACACCAATGTAAACATCGATACAACTGCAGGGGATTTCAGAAACATCCGTAAGTTGATGTAGACAGTAGACTATTTCATCTTGGTTAATGAACTGCTTAGTTTTCAGTGAGCCTTGTTTACGTCTCCACCCGCTTTAACAATTTTCCGGTCCGGTCTGTGATACCTTGTACGTATTCTGCCCAAATTAGACTGCTTTTTCAATATGATGGTCAACTATACGCTTAAGTTGAAGGTGCGACTTTGAGCTCACTACTTTCACCTATAGCCGCGAATCTGTTGATGGAAGCATTCGAAATGGAGTTTGTTAAAAACACCCGCCGAAACCTGGTACATCGTAGACATTTTTGTAATTTTGCGTCAGTGTATACAGAATCTGCAGGAGCTCTTACACCCTCTGAATTGTGTTCACTCCGGAATCCAATTACACAATGGAAGAAAATGAAAAACTATCTTTTCCGTTATCCGATACACATGTGGATAATACTATGTACTACAGGATGAGCCACACTAATCGGTATTAGCCCACCAGGTCCGGCAACGTAGAAGCCTACTGACGTCATTGAGCTTAAGAAAGAAGGAAAAGTTTGATGGAAGAAATGGGGAAACTCAGAATAATATTCCGAAATATCAACTTACCACAAATCTGACATCAGAAGAAAGACGTCGACATGACCCATAACACTATAATACGCCCAGGGAAATTAGTCTTTCTAACGTATGTACAAAGTATTACAGGCCGAATTAGAAAATTGTTAAAGCGGGTAGAGGTACGAACAGTTTATAAGGCTCACTGTAAGATTTGTCGATCATTAACCAAAGTGAAAGACTGTTTACACCATCACCTGCTTGCTGGTGTTTATGAAATCCCTCTGCAGTTGTTGGGGTTGTACTGTGATGAATGGACTTGAAGGATATATCCACCACTATAAGCGAAACAATAGCGACAAATCTGAGATGAAATTTGAGAATACCTGGCTGTTGTGGAGAGAGACCAGTGGCCTTGATGAGTGAACTGTGCAGTAGAAATTTTGAAGAAACGCAACATCTTTTACGAAGTCAGCGGTCTAATACTCTCTGATGCTTGACATTCTTTGCGGAGTGTACAAATGTAGTGTCTCTGACGAAGGCTGCCGCATGCCAGGAAATGAAAAACGCTGCTTCCTCGTTAAATAAGGTTAGCGTTAGCAAACTGAGCCTTGGTGTGGCGTTGCAGGTGACAATCACGGGGTTTGACCTGACGAGCTACCGGCAGTGCCTGACGAAGTGGAACGTGGCGGTGCAGGTGATGCACAGCGAGTGCCACAAGGTGGGGTCGTCGCGCTGCCTGATGGTGCCCTACGAGCAGCTGGTGCTGCACCCCCGCCAGTGGATGGGCCGCGTGCTCAGGTTCCTGGACGTGCCCTGGAACGAGTCCGTGCTGCACCACGAGGAGCTCATCAACAAGCCCGGCGGCGTCTCGCTCTCAAAGTCAGTATTTATCATAATATGCACTTTTAATTATCTTTGCTCTGAGAACTGTACAGCAAGCTGGCACATTAATAACATTGTTGATTTAAGTTATTTTTATGGTTCTTCATCCGCTACCATGTCGCATAAATTCTATAGTTTCGTTTACGTATTTCTCAGTTCCTTTGGATACATTTGTTGTAGGATGGAAAAGAACTGGTAACAATTTGATTCGTGCAGTGCATTGAATTTCGCATTCCTAACACGAGCCTCTCTGCTGTATTTTTCTCCGAGAGCTTTCCGCGCCGGCCGTTTGCTACCGCGCTCTCCCTCTGGTTATTAAGTTTGCCTAACCGATGAGCCTGGGAGTGAGTCTGCCTGTATCATGTGACTTGCTAGCTCGAAATGCTCACGGGAATATTAAATGACGGATATACTGGCGTGTACTTCAACCACTCTAAGTTTTCTTGAAGAAACTGTGCAGATTCTATTTTCTGAAATATGTATGATTTCATTACAACACTTTTTAATGTTTGTATTAAGTGGTTATTAATTACATTGAATGAATCGTCACTGCAATAGCATCCAAATCGTCGACAGAGCTGTTAACATTTTTCGCTTTTCAATCACATTGGACTCCCACGACTCTGTTGTTTCCAGCAAAAGTCAATTCACTATCGGATGTTGCATTCCTGAATAAATTTTTGGCATTAGATGTTGTATGAAGTGCACCCTTATATCTGCAAACAATATAAATGATTTCTGAAAATAAGGTATCAGAATGCCTTATGGTTGTATCACATTGCTATAACAGTGGTCCACAAATCACACGAAATATATAGACTAAAAAATATCCGGAAATTTGGAAGAGCCATTAAAATGATGGAAACCATACTATGCTCTCAGAATGGGATGAAGAAAATTATATTCTATATAGAACATTAAAGTACTTTTGCTTTAGTTGCCTGGGCTAAGAATTTCAATCCCAACCTATGTCCAACGCTACAAGAAAAGTAATGGACGGTTTCGCTCAAAGCCAGTAGTAACTTGTGGTAATTGAAGTTTTCATCACAATCCAGTCAAGACTGCATGTCCGATGAAACTACGGGATTAAATACTCTATGGATCTTGCTACAAGTATTTGATAAATTCCTTCAGGACATGAAACTATTGATGTCTTGCCAGCGCAGTTACAGAAACATGTAGAAAGATTATCCAAAGGTATTACCACAAATAATATATTCCTGGAATGAAGAAATTAAAGCACAATATCAAGTTAAGTGGGTATCCTGTGACAGATGCCTGTATGTTCTTTCTGGATGCATCTCGAATTCAGAAATCGACAGAAACAGCCGGAATCCATAATTCAGCTGATAAAAATTTTAGGAATTTGAAGGAATGCCGCAAGTTTGATGAAATCAGTCTGGTATCATACAGGATCACATTACTTATCACAACAATGCAAAATCATGAGTACCACGCTAGACGTGTGATGTCTTCATAATGCAAGTACTCATCCACCAGTCCACCCAGCGTGGAACTCAGCTCTACATGCACTACGAAAAAGCATCACATACTGTTGCAGGATGTCATTCCTATAAACAGCAGCCGTGATAGTACCCACAAGAAACATATGCAGTGGGGTATGTGCTCCTAACAGATGAGAGTACTTGCGCCGTCATATGGGCAGGGTTGTCACGTGTGGCAGGAAGGCGCCAGATGAAGCGACACGAGTCATTTTTCCAGCTAAACCTGAACCCACTGTTCCTGGGTCCAGCCACGGTGAGCAGGACACCACATTCGGCGAGCCACGCTGTGCCTATATTAGAGAGAAATGCATCTGGCAGGTGGCTGAAAGTAAGGAGCAACCTCTCGATGCCGGTGTGTGACCATAGGCTGCTGCGAGGTTTCTAGCCGTTGCAGGTTGGACATGTTTGGTCACTAGAGGGCAGGATAACGATCCTGACTCTGTATCACAACACATGGTTGACCTTTCATCCCTCCTGGAATCTTCTTCATAGCCGCAAATGAAGCTTCGGGTGACAGGCAACTTCAGACCCAACTGGCGTGGACTGTGGCGGCCTCACCACAGGTGTTCTTTGAGCCATTCTGTTTTCCTATGACTCGAATACCGTGTTCAATACGCACACAACATACATTTAGAACCGCTGCATCCAAGACCTCTGTACATACGAACTGTTTCCGCCACACTATACAGTCTCATAGTGAGCTTTCAGTTTTACCAAGTGTGTTGTGTAGTTAAAGTTTAGTTCACACACCATCGCCACGACACAATGATCAATGGACATGAATTTATTTCTGGAATTGGAAACTGCACCGTCGCACATACAATATTTCAGTGATACTTATTAGTACACATGCAGCCTTTTGTTGAAACAGAATATTGTTAAATAAGTTGGAAGAAAAACTTTATGGCGATTGGATGAGCGCTTTATGAAAGTTACCAGCTGGTACCCATGACTTCTTTCGTGAATGTCATGTATTTCAAAGATTTTTTTTTTTTGATGTAGCCTATGTTACTCCCTGCCAAAACAGCGACCCGCCACTGAAAGTACCGTAAAAATCGGTTCACACACTAAATATGCAGCGTATAAATTATTTTTTTATAGCTGAAAAATGTGTCGTAATCTTGAAAAATTTTAGTAAATTCAAGATCATTCTAGTACATTCAAGAAAATTCCAACTTTTTTTTTAGAACACTTTGGCCGATTTCTCACCATTTTTGAAATATTTGCAAAAAACTGAATGGCTGCAGATACATTTAAGTACAGATATGGCCGGAGTGTGGGTAGGTTTTTGTAAACCAAACGTTGACGGCATAATTTAGTTTGTTTTAAAGTATATGTGTGCAAAATTCTATCCAAATCGGATAAAATATGTGGGTTTGTACAAAAATCAAGGGATGTAAAGAGCGAGAGAGGGTAGTTTTTGGATTTTTGTTTTTAAAAAGGTTCTTCCAAAATTTCATGTCGATGACAGACTACTTTTAGAGTTTCAGAGTACAAACAAATGGAGGCTGAATTTTGGTATGTAAAGATACACATTTTTGCCACCGTCACCCACCCATTTCCACGTACCTCGACCAAATTCCATTACTAATAGCAGGAGACTAAGGGCTATCTAACGCCACAACCACGAGTTGTTGACAGTTGGTGGTCATGGAGAAAAGTGTCTTTACGTACACACATCAGCTTATATATATATGGAGGAATATCAGTGTTAAATGTGTTGTTGTTCAGGGTGGAGCGGTCGTCGGACCAGGTGATCAAGCCCGTGAACCTGGACGCGCTGAGCAAGTGGGTGGGGCAGATCCCCGAGGACGTGGTGCGCGACATGGCGTCGATCGCGCCCATGCTGTCTGTGCTGGGCTACGACCCGTACGCCAACCCGCCGCCGTACGGCGAGCCCGACGCCGCCGTCGCCGACAACACCAACCGCATCCGCGCCGACGGCGGCGTGTGGGAGGACCGCGCCCGCAACCTGCTCGGCGGCTCCTGACTCACCCCCTCTGTGCCATTCAATAACTAAATAAATAAATATAGCTTTAATTTTACTACATTCCTTGTTTTTTCTTCATATGACCATCTCGTGTGTTTGGCGTTGCTTAACCTTACAAACTGGTGATACGGATAAAACGTCTTGTGAAGTACTATTGATTACGATTTCGAAAAGCTGTTTATGCACTTACAAATAAGTCAGATTTGTTCAAAAATGTTTAACAAACACAGGAATAATGGAATAAGCGATCACAGAACCTTACAATCATCCTAAAAGGAAACTATCGTTTACAATTTAAAAAAAAAAGACAACTGTAAAATAAAATTTAGAACGTACCTGGATGATAACTACCATTTCTTTAATGTATTTGGAGACGACATCTTTGAAGACATGTAGCATGGTTAGGCGGTATCGACTGGAATGTCCTGCAACGCACAGTTACTTAAGGGAGCGAACGATGGCAGTAGAAGCGTGAAGAGAAGAAACTTCTTAAAAAGTAAATTGGAATAAAAGCACTTTTCAGAAGAAATAGGCAGAATTAACTAGAAAGCATAATTAAAAGGACGAAAAAATGCTACACGTGAGGCATTTAACAGTTTCTGTTACAATTGGTTTCAAAAATTAAACTCTGATTTTTTTTTAATTTGCTAGTGCCAATTTTTTTGACATATTCTTAGATATAATTTTATCTCACGGGAAATCCAAAGAAATTTTTTTCGCACGTAAGAAAAGTCATTTGCAATGCCAACCGGTGTTGACACTAAAACACAACGCTTGTGAGATTAATGGAAGCGGCAACAAGGCTGATGCACTAAAAACTCTACACTGAAAAAATAATACCCATTTTTCAACATCGTGTGGAGATTGAGATGGATTGATTATGAATAGACACCCTACCCTGGTGCAACGGAAGTGAGGAGGAAAGCTATAGGTTCTCATGGTATCCCAGTAACTGTATTGTCAGAGTATGCGACTGAAATTGAAGCCTTCTTCACTGACTTGCCTTAAATAGTTAAAATAGAAAAATGTTCCTTTTGGCTGCTAAATCGCGCAGGTAAGTCCCATATTCAATAAGCTCAAGATGACCCGTCAGCTACCGACCAATGTCTGTTACATATATGCGCAACAGATGCTTGTACCAAGTAATATGCTCCACATTCTTACCAGCACTGATTTTGGAAGAATGGGTCATGGAATTACAGCTGGTCAATTTTAGTCATGAAGTGATGAAAATTACTGATGCAAGATCGCAAGTAGGTGCTGTTCTTTTTTTCTTTTCCAATAAGTGAAATTGTACTATACAACCACTTTTTAACCAAGACTCACACAATATCTCAACAGATTTGTAAATGGATAATTGATTTATAAACTAGTCGGTTCGCAGTACGTTGTAGCAAGCAGAGAGTATTTTATTCTAGATGTTGTCTCGGTCCTCTCGCAAGAAAGTGAAATAGTATCACATCTTTCTTTGATTTTTATCAACTAACTGGAAGACACCGCTAATAATAGCTTAAGATTATAAGAATGGAGTTTTTCTACAAGTTGCAATCGGAGTAAAAAATTCTCAGGAATCTAGCCGAATGAGTTTACTCCTCATGCAGTAATCATAAAAGTAGAGCTCTGTTTATTGTTTGGAAATTCATGCTATTACGATGTGGTGCGTTAAATAGAAACCTAAAATAAGTTCAGATAGTACAAGGTAATGAGCATAACTAACAAAAATCCACTTGTGCTTGAGTACAATGTGAGCTGCACAATTCTTGACGAGGTTAATTCCATTAAGTATTTAGACACAGTTGTATAGACTATCATTAAGTGGTATCAACACACAAATTCCTTCGTAAACCAAGCTAATTCTAGACTTTGGTTCATATGTCGAATTTTCTAGAATTTTTACGCACAACTTAGGAGATAGTGTACGAACAAAGGATTGATTACTACAATCGAGAAATTGCACTTTCGAAAGTGTCACCGATTTGGCGCAGATGTTATAATTTATTGTCTTGTTGAGACACAACTTAGTTTCTGCTATCGAAAATTTTGTCGCGGAATGTATATGCGGACATAATTTTTTTTTTGGCGGGTGTGGGCGAATTTATGCTACAAAGCTTTGCGCAGAAGCTCATAAATTCACAAAAAAGATACCATATGCTTTACATAAGTTTTATAAATTTATTTGGTCTGATTATATACGCCTGAGATGCTCCATCCCCTCGGTTATTGCCTGATCTGTCCCGCGATGGGCCTGTTCCTCAGCATGTGAGGGAACACATTCACAACGGAATGTGGGGCCCAGCTGCGCTCTATTCCGGGAGCATTCCCCCAGATATGCTTCCAACAACAGCGGGTCTGTTCAGAATTGTACGAAGGATCGGAGAGTTTCAGGCGCGTCACTGTCTGCCTATGCTTAAGGTCCGATACTTGTCATTCGACAATTTGGTCCAGGGTGTAAATTTAAATCACTCTCCCGACTCATAATTACGGCTTTAGGACAGTTTTCTGTAATAGCCTAATGTGAGGAGTGGCCTTACCTCCAATACACAATATTGCTTCAACAAACAAAATAATTAAAGTCACCTTGGTATACTACATACAAGATTTCGCGACAGAAGGCAGCTTTAACTTGGTTATCTATATTATGAGTCTATAAGTGGACTGCGTCTGTCTGTCAAGCAATAACTACCGAACCAATCTGGAGATGCATAGTTCAAAAGCTTACAATCTACGGTGTATCTTACGATTCTACGCGACGGCAGTAAGGAGCAAAAAATAATTGGTTCGTACCATGAAAAGATCACAATGCATTTCAAATGAACACAAAATAATAATAAAACCGCCTTACTATGCTTCATTTCAATGCTAAAATTTGATACTGTTGCTTTTTTTATTCGTGGTTTATGGCATGAATTCTGATATTTAATTTGCGGTGAAGATTACAGAGATATTATATTACAAGCCTTTTTGTGCTTAATGCCGATACTAAAACTTGATAGCATGTTATTCGTGGTTTGTTTCATAATAAAAAATATTTTTTGGCTTGAGGTTATTTCATTGCATTAATTTTTAAATTACTCACTGCTGTAACAACAGATCAAATTCACAATTTGTTCCTGAACGTAAATAATTTTTTATAATATCCCTTAGATTAGCATAATATTACTGTACAATAATTTCCTTTCCTTCATGTATTAATAGACAATTTCTCATATGGCTTTCTGAGAAATTAATCATTTAATTTTTTGCTTTTCATAAATTACATTATATTAAAATCCAAATAAAACAAAACTTTTGGACGGATGCAGGAGAAAATGAACCAAGGAATTACAGGAAAATTGTTGCATTATTTTAGGTTCCTAATTACATGATATTTAGGCTTTTGACTCTCCATGGTAATATTTGCTACTAAAAAAAAAAAAAAAGACGAAAACATTTCTACACACGCGAATGTTCGGCCGAGCGATGAAGTGGGCAAATGCTAGTCCTATTCCATGGCAGGATTAAATACCATGAGGAAAATAGAGTATTGTTTGGGATTACTTGTGCTGTAGTATAAATATATTATATAATCGATTAACAGGTGCAGTTACGCGTGAGTCGCCAGAGTATATAAAAACACTTTTACAAAGTACACATAGCAGTGCACCTGGAGTTAACTTCATCTAATCAAACATCGACAGATTCTAAAAATGACTTTTATAGGCTATTGTAACCTTAACGGATTTGACATCAAAATCATGAAATCAATTTTATGAAAATTTGGTAATACAATTCGGATGCCGCTGCTTTCGAGATTAGGAAGAAAAGCGATGTAAATTTCTATTGAATTGCTTGAAACTTATGTCATTCGTCGTGGAGGATACATACGAAAAAAGAAGAAAAGGGGTTACCGTTTTATCCAATCATTCTTTTTTTTTATTTAGCGCAATGAACAAATCTAGCCCCGTGGGTCTGGCATTCTGGGAGACGTGGCTTCAAATCCCCGCCCGGCCATCCAGATTTCGGCTTTTCATCGGTTCCCGAAATCACTCTCGTTGAATGCCGGGTTCGTTCCTTCATTCCCACCCCTTCTCCCCCATCCCCTTCCGCCTCTAATAACCTCGACGTCGATGAGGTGTAAGGCACTAAAAAAAGGGGAAAACACCATGACTAAAATCATTTTTTGATGTCGTATGGAGATTTAGCAATTTGTCCGTAGATTTTTTCATGAGCCTCAAAATCTGAAAATGCCGGGAAATGAACTACCGGTATTAGCAATAATTCCTACGTTCTGGAACTGAATGGGATCCGTCATTATACCAGGTATATTCAGTAATGTGGTTCAGGATATAAGCCGTCATAATTTAGAATGGAAAAAACTGTTTACATTTACGTCATGTTTGCAGTTTCAATTGACTAAACTACAAATGGTACATGACATTTGTACAGTTTCGATGCACAAAAATCTAATAGCATAACGATAACATGTATACACATTCAACAGGTAAACCGCTGTTGATGCTTCTGTGAAAGAAATGAAACGCTTTTGGAATTTTAATAAACAAACGAATATAAAATTCAATTGCGTAGGCAGTAATCATTTCTCATATATTTATATTTGTTTGTTTACTCGTGAAGCCATTTCGCTTTGAGCCCCAAAGCATTGATACTCTGTCCAGAGCATAAAACGAAAGAAATTTTATGTTTTAATTTTGAATTTGTCTGTAATTTCAACTTCAGACAATGGGGTTTTGCCTTATTTACAATTTTGAAACCATATAAACTTTGGTGGAGCTTCGAAGATAATCAGCTAATAATTTTACTGCTTCTGTTGTGCGTTTGGTAAGGAATTGGAAAATGTGATTTTTCATGATATCTCAAAGCGTTGACTTTTGGTTTGAATTTTTTGACTGACTGATAGAGAACGAGGTGGCCGCTATAGCTGAGCGGTTTGATAATCAACGCAGTGCCCGCAATAGAACCGTTTCACCTGTCTATAGCAGCCCTGTACTCCGGGATTGGTTTTTACTGGCAGCAGTTCGTCCTGGGAAGCTGTGCGCGACGCTAACAGATTGCCAGCTGTCAGGCGCACAGCACTTAAAGGGGAAATCGAGACCTGCGAACCTCACAATCCCGCGAAATGTGACGGAAACCCACCTCCCACGCGACAAATGTTACCAATATGCGAGCTGATCACACAGAAATATTTCTATATCAGTGAAAGTAAATAATATAATCATTTACGATGGAAAAAATATTGTATACTTTATCGAGAGGTTACTTCAAATACCTAACAGCAACTTTTTCTCTTTCAGATTGACGGACAATATCGATTGTAATAAGTGGTAAATCTTTGTGTCCAGGTCAAAACAGTTTTCAACGGCCTCACGGAGAGCTATGATGGGAAGCGATTCAAATCTCTGCATCCCGCGTACCGGCTTTTAGACTTTCTGTTATGACCAGTGTAAATGTTAGTAACGTCTCTTCTCCCTGCTTGAAGTGGCCGTTTCTAGTGTTATCAGCAGGAAGCTACCGACGTCACCAAAGTGGAACGTTGCGAAGGAGCCTGACGGCAGCAAGCTGATTTCAGTGACAGAGTATAAATTAGGTAACTCATGACAGCATAAACTAGATAGCAATCGTCTCAAGTGTTAACAGCTCTGCAGCTGGCAGCATTGCGAAGGCCTCGCGGCAGCAAGCAGAATTCAGTGGCACTGTATACAGTGTGTAGCTACGTGACAGTGTATAAACCATAGAGACCAAAGCCTGACAGGAGGGCTTGGCGAGCAGATGCGCAACCAACACCACAGATGAAACACGATCTCAGGAACTGTCTGCAGCATGGTCCATAGAACTGACTGTAGACCTCTGGTTTAGAGCCGAATTGAGGGTCTGAACCAGAGACTGCGGCGTTTCCGTGATACTATTGGCTGCAGATTTCTCGATTTTCTCCCTGGGGGCTGATTCCTGTAGGGTTCCCTTGAATAGATCTTGAATCGGCTACATGTATGGAGTGCATTGGGAGATTTTTCTTAGGTTGAGGGAGGAAGACCCGAAACTGGAATCACACTTACGAGCAGCCCAGTTAAATTCAACACCACATGTTAGGAGTAGCTTAAATGAATCTCGACGTTAAAAGTTCTCGTAATTAACTGTAGAAGTGTTTCTAACAAGCATCCTAATCTAGAAAGAGTTATTAGCAGCACAGAAGCAAATATTCCATTAGGTACCTGGTTAAAACCGGATATAAGTTTAGCAGAAATTTTTAACAATAACATTAACGTTGTGCAAACGAAGACTTTCCCGGCGTGTCGATGCAATGAACTCTTCACAGGTTTGCTGCCGGATAGCGTTTGTAAACGACGAGCTTTCGGCGATCAACTCCGTCGCCATCTTCGGGTCTGATGTTAGCGCTGGTCGCCGCAGCGCTAACATCAGACCCGAAGATGGCGACGAAGTTGGTCGCCGAAAGCTCGTCGTTTACAAACGCTATCCGGCAGCAAACCTGTGAAGAGTTCATTGCAACATTAACGTTTTCAATAAGGCTCTTCAATTTCCAGATCATGCAATAATATTAGGAAGTGAATTAAACTTGCCGCATGTCGATTGGACTAATTACGTTCACGTTACTGGTAGCAGGGATAAAACAGCTTATGAGATCATTCCTGACCTGTTCTCAGATCTTCATTTCGAGCTGCTCGTCACTGAACCAACGCTGTGCTAAAACGGTATCGAAAACATTTCAGATATTCTCGTAACAAATAGGCCTGAATTATTGACAGACATTTCTACCACCTCAGAGATAAGTGATCACAAAGCAGTAACTGCCACAATAAAATTAATATCTGAGCACAAAAAAGAAAGTGTCGTTTACAGATTTGAAAAAGCTTCACAGGAGTGTTTTAAGAGCGTACCTTCAGAGTAGTAAGTGGGACCGTTCAAGAGATGAGGCACCGATTCGTACGTACAGTAGGGGAAAGTATTGACATACATATACCGAAACGGACAACCAAGGAAGGGAATGATCCCCCGTAGCGTACACGTGAAGTTAAAATGTTACTTAAAAAACAAAGAAGGATAAACGCGAGTTCGTGGAGGACTAGTTACCGTAGTGATTTAGAAAAGTTAGTTGAGATAAAAAGACTTGTTAAAAATCCGATGTGTGAGGCCTTTAATGACTTTCGTTATACTCGTAGTTCACTTTCCAAGAGCCTCATCGAAAACCCAAAGAAATTTTGGTACCGTTTAAGAAAAGTCAGTTGTAGCGATAACAATATGCCAGTATTTAACACCGAATTTAAAAGCACATACCAATTTTTCCACATCGTGCGGAATTAGAGATGGTTTCGATTTGAACTGATAGTGTAGGTACCGTAAAGCTCCTGAAGTGGGGGAAAAACGCCAGGTCCCGATGGTATACCAGTACGAATATTTTCAGAGTACGTAGAGGAAATATGTGTGCCCATAGCTATAGATGATCCAGTGGCGTAGGCACACAGAGCACTGAAAGTGCATCAGCAGCTAACCCTTCTCTCCGTCCACAGGAAATACCTCACGGGAGAGACGGCGGAAGTATCAGGGTTCCGGACGCAAGGCACGTAGTTGTTACAAGCATTTGGCGGAAGAGAGAGCAACGAAGGTTCAAGACATGCCTGGCTGGATAGATGGAAGAAGATCGATTCTGCAGGCATACTTTCCAGTAGATCGACTCGATGGAAGATTAGGGCAGCCGATGGAAACTACGCACAGATATATCACATTCCTTTACATGTCTGATCACAGGTCATGGCCTGTTTCACCTATCATATCAGAGAGGATTAGAAGACTGAAACTGTTGTCACTGCCGCGAGGTAGAAGACAGTCACACATAATTAAAAGGAGTACTCCCCGTATTCAGAAGCCCGACGTCTACTTCAAGTGAGGTCAGATATCACGGCTGGCGACTGGAGGAGGCAGCCACTACAAGACGAGGAGGCATTCCAAGCCTTCTCGGAATTCGCCAGAGCCGCCTTCACAACTAGAGACTTGGAGAGGGCCAAAGCTGTGATTCAAGACTGAAGCAGTAATAAAAGAAGAGGGATCAATAAATGAGAACAGAAGACGCCATTGTAAAAAGGAAATAAGAGACTTAGGGAACTAAGAAGACCGCAAGTAGACCTGGAAGAATCTTGCGAAAGGAGTGCTCAGTAGCGCATGGCCACTCTGGCTGTCCGGGGGGCTAACTTGCAATCTGTGACGTTCAGTTCGCTATAACGGATGTCCAATATGGGTGGCTTGGGAGCAGTCCTCGGCCCCAGGTCACGGCAATGAGGGTCTCCTTGGTCACCCGCAATGGTGGCTAAAGGCGTTTCTCACCTGGAGCATCTGCTCTCCAACGAATATGGCGGAGGGTGGGAGATAATTATTCTACGCTCCAATTTAGCAGCAGGGGTGGCTGCTTGACAGTTCGGTAGAAGACGGTGAGGTGAGGATGACCCCGATGACCTGTCTTCATGTTCGATGAAGGCACCGCGTGGTAAATCCAAACGCTATGACTACAACATTGCCTCAAAAGACAACTTTAGAATTTATATGTTTCACAAAATTACTCCGTGTGGTTGCTAGTGTGGTTTCTTCGTACATACGATGGCAGACTTCCTTTCGGCTTTAACGACCTCACTGCCAACGAGCCGTTAAGCCCTAGTAAAAAAATGACGAAAGCTTACATGTTTCTCAGAACAAATTGCAACATTCTCTTTTTCCTGTTAGGTTTGAGAGAACTGTTTTTTTCGTTTCGTCATGAAGTTATGCCAAAGTATAAAAAGTTACTTTGAATTTTAATAAAATGGTATGCTGCGAAATACTTATCTTTGCGTAAAGCGACACATACTTCTACTGCACGTTGGAAAAGTTTTTTTTTTCAGATTACAAGTTGAGTAAGCTTTAATTATCTGTCTGATTAAATGCGGATAAGTATAGGCGTGCTTATCTTGGTGATAACATGATCCAATGGCCGTAATTATGAGATTGATTGTATCTCTTTGCCGAAATATTAATGTAATTTTTTGTCTGAAACTAAACGTTATAATTTCTAAAGTTGCGTGAAAATTTTCAAATACATTCCTCCATTACTCTGCACTTTAATAAGGCAGAATGCTCACCTAAAAAACACCACAGTGAAAGCCAAAACTTTCCAATGTCCTTATTTTCGTTTTCTTCAGAAAAAAATCGCATTTCGTCTGGTTTTCGGATATACAAACGATTACAAATATTACAGCATCTACTCACTGTCCGATCTGAGTACGGAGATAATTTAATGTACCGGTATAATGTATTTTTTTTTTAAAACTACGAGATGCAGTTTGTCCAAGGTTAATAGCAGTGGTCATGATTGCAATGACCTATCTTACTAACCTAAGTCATCCTACTGCTCTGAATGTCTTGTGGTTGCTTAACAGTACCAGACCGAGCGTGGTAGTGTAACGGCTAGCGTTCTCGCCTCGCATTCGGGAGGACGGCGGTTCGAATCCCCTACCGGGCATCCAGATTTGGGTTTTCCATGGTTTCCCAAATCACTCCAGGCAAATGCCGGGATGCTTCCTTCAAAAGGCCATGGCCGAATTCCTTCCCATTCCTTGCCCTCCCCCCCCCCCCCCCCCCATCCTTTCCCGTCTCTAAAGACCTCGCTGTTAGAGATACGTAAAACAGATAAAAAAAAACAGTACCAGCATCACATGTAAACCTCAGTAAACTTAAAATTTCACTTAAATGGAGGACCGATCTAATGGTTCAGCGATAAGACCCCGCTATGAATCTATTTCGACTGGGATTTACTAAAGTTTTCGACTTGCACTTAACTCTGGCAGAATGTGATTTTTGTCTGTGAAGAACCAGAATATTTAATTGATTGCGTATTCCACGTAGCAATGTAGATCCCACTTATGTGCGAGGACTACGGGCTTGGTTTATTGGTTAAACGCGCGCCTCCAGGGTATCGTGAACGTCTCGCAGTGTTATTAGTGTAATAACGAGGAACGCAGCGTGAAGCGGCCGCCACCATTAAATAAATACTCGGGGAAGGAGCAGAGCAGACCGAGGGTGGTGGGTGAGCGCTAAGGCTGTGGCCTCGCATGCTGGAGGACGCAGGTTCCAACCACAGTCCGGTATCAATTTTAGGTTTCCCATGGTTCATTCCAGACAAATGGCAGAATGGTTCTTTCAAAAGGCCAGGGCCGAAATTTTCTGTTCCTCGCCCCCTCTCCTTTCACGCCTCTAATGACCTCGACAATGATGAGACGTAAAGCCATAAAAAAAAGGAGATGAGCAGACAAGTGAGTCACTAATAAATGATAAGGGACTGTTCTTTATTACTTGTGGCTTTACGCCTCGTCGACATCGAGGTCATTAGAGGCGGGATAGGACTAAAGGAACGGGAAGGAATTCAGACATGACCCTTTTGAAGGAAGCATCCCCACATTCGCCTGGAGTGATTTGGGAAAACCATGGGAAACCCAAATCTAGATGCCCGGAAAAGGATTCGAACCGACGTCCTCCTGAATGCAAGGTCAGAGCGTTAACCGCTCACCCACCACGCTCGGTGGACTGTTGATGTGTTTACTGTAAAATAAACAATAAATGAGATACTTACACAATCATGGTTTTCTTTATGTAAGCACGGAGACTTTCCTGACGTATTATTGCAATGAAGTCTTCACGAGTGCACCACTGGATTGTGTTATGAAAACATGATATTTCGACGACTTGCTCTGTCGACTTCCCCAGTTACGAAGACATCTGTACTGGTCATTACAGATGTTTTCGTAACTAAGCTAGTCGTCGAAATATCGTGCTTTCATAACACAGTCCGTCGGTACACCCGTGGAGACTTCATTGCGTGATTTTTGTTTACTACTATTTAACGAGCCAAACTCAGAGTAAAGCATTCATTTATCTATTCTGAATACTGTCTGTACGTAGAATGTGTGGACTCTTTTATTGCACTCTGTCAGGAAAAAGGACATGCTAAAAACTCACTGCAATGACTGCACTTCTCAGTTGTATAAGTCGTTAACTACAACATCAAATCGCCGACATTCAGGAAGATGAATTTGTTATAGTATCGAACGTTGTTTCTATTCTTTCGTTGTTCTTTCTTTAGAGGTATTATCTGGTCCATTAACAATGAGATGTAACTGACTTCAGTAGCACTGTTTGATAAATACCGTATGCAGTTTAACAAAATGTGTGTTTGCTGGATATCGATGTGAATTCAGTAGCTCGGACACCTGCGGCGAGCGATGACATCCGGTGTTAATTACACTAGCTGCCGCATCAGCGCTGCTTGGAAAACCAGGAAATTCCAAATAAATAACTGAATTTTGTTGTTTGTACTTGGAATGAAGGTTTTTATCACAGCTTATGAGGTGGTTATCAGTATAATTTATTAGTAGGCGGGCGCACTGCCAGTGTAACGATCTTTACCCTAATTCTGTAGTAACAGGGCAAGTGCGAGTACAGTCCTGCTCGATTAGGGTTCCGTACTCTAATTACTTTAACACACATGTCGAATATACCAGGTCAGAAGGAAGCCGCTAAAAGCTCGACATTATTTCAGGTTAGGTAGCAGACTCCGTTCCACGGCTCTTCGTAGATGTAGCTTTTCAATTCCCGCTAAATTTAATATAGGTACTACTTATCCCAACCATTAGGATGCAATGTACTTCGAATTAAGAGTGCTTTCCATAAAATAGTATTAATAAGCGACAAAGTACAGCTAATCAAAAACTTTTGCTTGCAAGTTACTACATTAGAAGTAATAATTTTTAGTATTTGTTGTTTAAATACAAGATATCGTCGATGTTTGGTAGGAATTCGAAGTTGTTATGTAACAATTTAATCGAGACAGAACTGGTAACAAAAACAGTATATATTTGACAATTTTGGCAGCCACTCACCTCTTACTTTTCAAATGAAAGCGAACAAACCATTATTTCTCTACTTGATATGCTGTAAACAACTATAATCCATACGCTGAGATAAGAAAAAAATTAGCAGACTTTTATTTCTTTGTATCCCCCGTAGAATTAAGTTTTACAATTTTTTTATTATGAAGTACGGATTTGAGTCAGTGAACCTCGTGACATGTGCAATTACGAAAGAGCCAGAGCGCTTCGACTGACGGACGAACAGCGGGTAGGGAGTAGCAGGGCTCCGTTTACTTTCACGTACAGTACTCTAATAACTTGGTTTATGTTGTTGCAGTTTCTATGTCCAAATATACATAAATCAGTATTTGTTAAAACTGCTGCACTACGAATATATACCAAGTTTAGTCACAATTTTGTGAATTGCAGAGTATATATGTAGATAAATGAACGTAATTTATTAAATTTTCGGAACGTTACTCCAGGCAAAAAGAAAATGCTTTTCTCAGACAAATGGTAACACAGACTTTCGTCCTTTAAGTCTAACAAACCTGGTTTGAATTGGGACAGGAAAATGCCCCTCCTTCTCTCATGATTCATATTGGCTACCTGTGTATAACAGGGGCCGGTGGCACATATCCCTTAGTTAGCTGGATCGGAAAAACAACATCATAATGCCTCGGTGAGTTGCCACGGTATCATCGTGTCGATGAGGTTTTGGATGAAGTCTACCAGATTTTCTAGTCACTAAGATTACTATCTAGTGAAGATATCTGGAACGTGTTAAATAGGGAACGTGCAGAGTAGGAAAGAAATCGTATCTTCCGCGCAGCTAACGAGATTTGATCATTAATGGCAACAAGTGGTTGGGGATTTCGCTGCCAGAGTGCTCTAAATTAATGGTTTTTACCGTTGCGCGTGTGAAGTATCTGCTCAGGTTTCCCCCAGCTGCGCTATACATCCTGACCATATAACACTGATATGTACTTTATAATGAGGCTTCAAATATTTTGACGAGTCATCACTGTAGACTACCTTAAAGCGATGCCTATCATCAAACCTCTGTATTTAATCTTACTCTCGTTGTAAATTGAAGTGCCAGTGGTTCAGGACGAAAGGAAGTGAATGCGAGCAGCAGTAAGCGTCTCGGCCGAGTTGTGGATGTGTGTAACCCCAGGCCTGTTGAAGTGGTTCACTGATCAAACACAGTCTTCCGAGCGGTCTGGTGGCTCAGTGGTTCAGGCGTCTGACTGGTGGTCGACAGATCAACGGTTCGAATCCCGCTCACAGCTTGGATTTTCAAAGGCATTTAACCTCACCTTCACCTCTAGCACAGCTTACTGTGTAATGTGATACGCCAGAAAACTTTCGTTGTTTGGATTCCACGTTAAGCTCTAGATCTCATATACCCGGTTGGATCACCGAATTTAGCATGGGCGTGTCCAGGGAGGGCTGCTGCCCCCTCCCCTAGAAGAAAAATTAAGTTTCCTTCATTACGCTTCGACGAATGAAGAATTGGCTTAGGAGCACTTTGGGAGAGAAAGATTGACTGGATTATGCCTGATGAGTGTGCATCGAAATTTCGCGAAAGAACACCGTGAGATACTGACAAACAAAGTTATTAAAAATTTTCTGAGAATCCGAGACGATAAATGTTTACATAAAAAAGTAACTGACTTACGATCTTAATTAACTACATTAAGCGGTTGGATTACTAAATTAGTCAATAGTAAAAATAGTTCCTTGAATAGGTTTGAGTTTCTGTTGTAAGAAATCGTCATGTTTCAATCCCCTACCCCACTTCCTCGAAACCAATATGAGTTGTCCCCCCCCCCCCCTAGTTCAAATCTTGCCCCCCTCTAGTTCTGATCCTGGATACGCCCTTGGAATTTAGTTAGTTAGCTACGACAGTGGGCGTATTGCTAGGCGAATCGAAAACCATGTCATTTGGCGGCCGAACAATTCTTTTGGATCTCCCGGCGGTCAACGCCGTATGACAATTTGATTTTACCACATTTTTTGGTATTATAGACGTACCCTTATCATTAAGGTAAAATGTTTATACACATACACATCGCTACCTCACTGTCCCATACGAGGAATAGCGTCAAAAGTCTACTTTTAGGCAGAATAATCATCCATCCATCTTCAAATTCTATTCCTAATGATGGTCACTGGCTGAAGTGCATTCTGAAGGAAAGGGACGTGATTCGATATTTGCTTGCACAATAGTACTACCTTTTTATTTGTTTATCGTATGATGATTAACAAAATATACAAGAGGTTTGGACAAATGTTCATATCACGAGCTAGCACAATATTATATCTCAAGATTCAGTGTTTTGATCCATTCAGTTCGACGCATCGTGTATAGCAGCAATTGTTAATTTGTAGCATCGAAGGGAACAGTCAGAGACGATGTGGGGGTGACTGAAAGGTGGCTCCAGTCACAATTTGTAGAAATGACTCAGCCCTATTTGTGTAATAAGTAGCCACATCTCCCTTGTCCTGTTCGAATACGACTGATGATTCTCCATTGCCGTTTTCTATTTATCTGTTTTTTTTTTATGAGGTGGTAATTGAGGATTTCCCCAGAATTCACCTACGTTATTAAAACGGAAAGCTACCTAAAAACTGTATTAGGTAAATGACTTGGAAAGATACTTTTGTATGGTATTCGTAAACAATTTCCTATTTGCACCTGTATTTCGACAATGAAGTTCTAGTCATTTGTATATCAGACCATTTCAGTAAGTGAGAGTATTTAGTAGTAACATTATTATTTACACTGAGGAGCCAAAGAAACTGGTACACCTGCCTAATATCGTTGGGACGAGCACGCAGAAGTGCCGCAACACGACGTGGCATGGACTCGAATAATGTCTGAAGCAGTGCTGGAGGGAATTGACACCGTGCATCCTGCAGGGTTGTCTATAAATCCGTAAGAGTACGAGGGGGTGGAGATCTATTCTGAACGGCACGCTATAAGTCATCCCAGATATGCTGAATAATGTTCATGTCTGGGGAATTTTGTGGCCAGCGGAGGTATTTAAACTCAGAAGAGTGTTCCTGGAGCCGTCGGGTGTCACACTGTACTGCTGGAATTGCCCAAGTCCGTCGGAATGCACAATGGACACGAATGGATGCAGTTGATCAGCCAGGATACGTACGTACGTGTTACCTGTCAGAGTCGTAATTAGACGTATAAGGGGTCCCATGTCACTCCAACTTCAAACGCCCCACACCATTACAGAGCCTCCACCAGCTTGAACAGTCCCCTGCTGAC
Organism: Vandiemenella viatica; assembly: GCA_031002005.1. Lineage (NCBI taxonomy): Eukaryota > Metazoa > Arthropoda > Insecta > Orthoptera > Morabidae > Vandiemenella > Vandiemenella viatica. Next base: position 88,806,924 of record JARYHS010013630.1, read on the forward strand.
CTGCAGGGTCTATGAATTCATGAGGTTGTCTCCATATCCGTACACGTCCATCCGTTCTATACAATTGGAAACGAGACTCGTCAGACCAGGCAACATGTTTCCAATCATCAACAGTCCAATGTCGGTGTTGACGGACCCAAGCGAGGCGTTGTGCCGTACTCTCAGCAAGGGTAGATGAGCCCATATCGATGATGTTTCGTTGAATGGTTCGTACGTTGACACTTGTTGATGGCCCAGCATTGAAATCCGCAGCAATTTGCGGAAGGGTTGAACTGCTTTAACGTTGAACGATTCTCTTCAGTTGTCGTTGATCCCGTTCTTGTAGGATTTTTTTCCGGCCGCAGCGATGACGGAGATTTGATGTTTTACCGGATTCCCGATATTCACAGTGAACTCGTGAAATGGTCGTTCGGGAAAATCCCCCACCCCCCCTCATATCTATCTTGGAGATGCTAGCGCTAATCTCTCGTGCGACGACTATAACACCTCGTTCAACCTCACTTAAATCGGGATAATCTGCCATTGTAACCGATCTAACGCCTGCGCCAGACACCTATTGTCTTATATAGGCGCAGCGCTGTACTCGGAGTGTTTACATATCTCTCTGTTTTCATATGCATGCCTATACCAGTTTCGTTGTCTCTTCAGTGTAAAACTTAATACAATTACACTGAACATATTAATTGCTTAATCTTTCTCCCATCGATTGTCTGGTCGTTCTTGTCTTTTAAAGATTATATTAATGATTCTAATACAGGGTTATACATCAAAAATTGTTTAAATATACACGAGCGATATAGTTTTCCAGATTTATTGTACGTAAACTTGTTTTAAGCTCCATTTGAGACTGATCTTATCGCGTAGGTTATGTTGTTTTAAGGGTCATTGTACCCTGGCCTACTTCACCTTTTCGGGGAAACATGTCTGCAAGTATCCCGACCTGGCGCAGCCTGTTCATTAATCCTTTCTTGGTAGGCTCCACTCGTCAGTTGGAAAACATCCTCCAGCTGGCCACTCCCTCGACCTGCAGGCGCAGCAGTCCGGAAGACAGATCGACACAGCCGACCACGAATCCGACCTTCCTTTCTTTAGCAATTCAGTTCGCAACTTCAGCAGCGTGAAAAGTATTTCTATGTGATACTCTGGCCTAACAACTCAGACTGGTAAATATATTTTGTAAAAGATCCGAATATTATGTGTAATTATTCATCATTAGTTGCAAATCCTTATTGGTTTGAACGTTAATATCAACCTGAAATGGGAATAATGTGAATTAACTATTACATGAGTGAAACACTACAGAAGTTTACATATGTTAACATTCACCTCGTGTTATTGGTATCATCCAATGTTTTTATCCTGATAAAATGTGGACAACATTTTTGGAAGACATACCAAACTTTATTTTAAAACAGGCAGTGTTCAGTAATCATAATGATCATCACCTCCAACTTGATACCTGGCAGTGCAAAAGAAGTGGTCTGTTTATGATTCTATTAGATTTATTTAATTGCGATCTCCTAGCGTATAAATTATTGTATAATTCATACGAGCAAACTGCTAAATCTCTGTAACGGCCGTATACAGTTTCTTTTTATCTTTTTAGTTTTTCATCTTTAGATATGTAATGTGAGGAAGCTGCGTGTAAAGAAAATAAACGTCTTTTGACCTCCTGGATCTTCTCTTGGTCTATTTGTCCTTGATGTACCGCTGAACGTGGTAGGCTGATATCTTGATGGCTAAACGCATGGCCATACTTCCTAGAAACCGCTCGCAGAGAATTTTAAATAAGAATTTATTACCACAGGTAATAATAATTGCTTCTACAGGAGCAGCCACGAGCTTCGCACAGCCCTAACATGACATCATCACTGATTTGTTGTTCAATAAGTAATTTGAATGAATCAAATGTGTATCGTAAGGTTCATTCAAATTGTGGCCTTTAGAACTAATTTTTAACGTCATGTGTTAAAAATCAGTGACCACGTCTCACAATCATCATTTAAACCTCTGTTTGCTGTTTTCGTCTAAGTTCTAGCTTAATAATTTTGATTTTGGATATAATTTAATTGAATTTTTTTGTTATTTAACTTTTCCACTTCCTTTTATTCCGATCTTCAGTCCGTCTTTTAGTCTTCCTTCTATTTTGCTACGCTTCAACTTTGGCGATATAATTTTAGTTTTATTCAGCTGTGTATCTTTTCTTGATCGTGGCTTGAAACATAAAAAATAAGTTTTTCTGAATTTAATACCATATTTTCCCTCAAATTTTTCTTCTATATCAAAGCAATGATGTATTTTGCTGCTACCAAATAACCACTGCTAATCTTTTCAAGAATTTATGGGGCATATCGATTACATTGTAGAGTTTTACAAAGAGAAATATTTGGACATTTTTGCTTATGGCTTTACGCCTCGTCGAAATCGACATCTTTAGAGGCGGTAAGGGACTGAGAGCAAGGAACGGGGAGGAATTCACCAAAGACCTTTTTAAAGGAAGCATCCCGGTATTCGCCTGGAGTGATTTGGGGAAACCATGGAAACCCCAAATCTGGATGCCCCGACGGGGATTCAAACCGGCGTCCCCCAGAATACGAGGCCAGAGCGTTACTGCTCACCCATTCGCTCGGTCAAAATATTTGGAGAAGAAACTATTTTGTTGGCATTAAAGTTCAATTTTCAATATAGTCGCTATCCAAACTCAATCACTGAAATGATGGCACAATTTAAATATACACTGTCAAGATAATTCAGTATTGTCCTACGTTGTCGACTTATTTTGTTTTACAAGGAGAGTGTCGGAAATGTAATTAATGTATTTTAATTGTTTAATCTCTATCCAACATTAAAAAATTACTGCTGTGAAGTCCAATATCATGATACTCCTTATTTGTGAGAAATATAACGTTTCCTGGATTCTAAATTTCGCTTAAGCTACTAATATCTGAAAGGTAACACTTAGAGAAAGCGGTGTTAGCGCTAAAAATCAGAAGGTTCCATGTCCGCGTAGAAATCCAGGAAACACATTATTTTTCCGCTTGTGTCTGTTACTTCAAAAGTTGTACTGATATTTCGAATTAAAGTGAGTTTTGAAACAATTTTTGGTACCGTAAATTTTTATACAATTGACAATAAACATTATTTATGAATTCGTTATTTCTCGGTCCTTGCAAAGTACAGATTACCAGTAAGCTATTAAACATCATTTGTTAGGTGAACGTCTTGTGTTGAAGAGAGATTAATAGAAGGTTGATTTCTGAATCATACACCATTTTCGGCAAGACTCGTACTTCATTTTCATAACAGAATTATTTATTACTTTATTTGGGAAAAAAACCTGCTCGGGAGCAAATTTAAAAGATTCTTTCTTACGACCAAACACCTTTTCGTTTGGACATCGTTAGATATAACTACTGCATTTCAGGTAGGTACTAATGACTTTAATGGAAATTTCAGTTGGGAAAGACTCCTTTTTTTCACAATATACGGCATTTCTAGATGTACGGCTTCTTAAGAGTTATTTTTTTGTAACGGAGATTGCTTGAAACAATTAAAATCCATTAAACACATGTATCAAACTCTCCTGGCTAGCTCCATTGGCAAACTAATGGTTTGCAATGAATTTCTAGAACCCATAAAGCAGATCGAATCAAGTATATGATGTGAAATGCGTCACGGGTGTGTTAACACGAAGCATAGGTTCTGGTCTTTATTGAACGTCCAAACTACTTAATGCAATGTAGTCTTCACGGGTGTACCGCCGGATAGTGTATCCAGAGTATCCCCGTGAAGACTACATTGCAGTCATACGCCGGGAAAGTCTTCGTTCTTACAAACTACTTAATGTTCGATGATGAACTTCTGGGTTAATTGTGGTCCTTCAAGGAAGGGATTCCAGCGACAAAGTTCCCTTACATCAACAAAAGTGATGTATATATGTTGTTTGAAAAAACGGTAGTGAATTTCTGATATTTCTGGCGATAACTTGAAAAATTCGTTTCCTACTAAGTGATACTAAGAGATAAACCTTGTGTCATCCTTAGTGACAGTACTTAATACATTTATTTCAAACCGGTGAAATATTCCACGTGTTTGGCTTTGTTAACGACTTTTTGCATTTTTTTGCAATTATCGAGCTCATTTTTTGTAGTTCAAGTGTTACACCTTAGTCAGACAGTTAAGAAGACAAAGTGAAAATTGGAACAAGTTATAGAAAACGATGTTTTTCTTCTTTGTGAAACGAATTTTAGTTGAATGAGAACGAGTGGCTACTGCAATCGTAGCCATCAAACAAACATTCCAACCAATTCCCAGCCATATCTTTACTTGTCGTTTTCCTGGTTATAAAATCCGCTTTATCTATTTTATCACATATGACATAGCTTAAGCAACTCTGAAAATGAGTGGAAACAATCTAAACGCTGAATTACTTCATTTTAGATCAAAACGAACTAAGTAAACATACGCGGTTTGCGCATCAGCATTTCTTATATAAATGTCTGTTTTTTGTAGGTTGGTTCATTCGAATTACATTTATTTTAAAAATTTGCTATATATTTGACTTCGTTTTGCTCCAGCCACACTGTTTTTTAATCCAGACTCTTTTTTTTCGGTCTGATCATATGTTTTGAAGCAGTAGCATTACGTTTTCCTTTTACTGTGTTGTTTTCCTTTATTTGTGGTTTTTAATGTTACTCGTTCTCATCTTGAGGTCTGAAGACTGATACGCTGATCTACTCTCGCCCGCAGAGGAGCTTTTTGCACTTGTTTGCTGTACCTGGCGCGATGTGTTTGTCGGCTGGTGTTACCGGTTATACTGCTCCGTGATACACGCCACTCGTATCGGGTTAACAATATGCGTCACAGCTCTACTAGATCTGGTGGCGACATTTCCCAGGGCGTCGGATCGTTCATAATGCCAAGCGCCTCTTGGTAACAGTTTTTACTCACACGTTTCTATTCTTCGTCTCCAAAACACTGATGGTTTACATACTTTCTATTAATGCATGTTGTCTGTGCATTTCACAATAGGAATTAGGTTAGCTTCAAATTGTAAAATATTACTCTCTCTGTTGGTAATAACTCCATGTTACAGTCTGCTGGATAAATCCAGTGAGGATAGTTGTTATAAAATAAAATATACGACGCGAAAATAATATGCAAGAAATTTTAAATACCAAATGCTTCATCGGCTTCCTATTGAATTCTTACTTTTTTTATTGCTAATTGTATTGCACTCATGCTATACTTAAGAACTTAACTCCAAATCACGAAAGTTGCAAGTGTTTGCACCAAGCAGTCACAGATAGAAAGTATTACATTTTAAACAAAAATGAATATAGTAATGGTAACGGAAAGCTGGTTGAATTCAGATACATGTTCCAATGAAATTTTTAGCTGTAGCATTACTGTTTTCCGAAATGATAGGTTGAAATCCTCTGGAGTCGATGTATTTACATCCGTAACTAGAAAATTCAGTGTTACAAATAGAAGACGACTCGGTTTCCCAAACACTTGGATTAAACTCGAAGTTGCTAACACATAGTTTGTAACTGCCTGCTTCTACCGTTCACCAGATTCTGACACAATTGTCACGGAGTCGCTGTGAAATAATGTAAATGGTGCTGTATAAAATATCACTGTGTTTCAAATACAGATGACTTGCAAATAATGTCTCATGCCGGTAGTTTTCATTCATGTTTTACGTTTCATCTCTGTTTTCATTGACGTTATGTACACATACAGGTCTATAGTGATTTAATTATTCAATTTTCGTCGATTGTGTACACTTTATGTAGCAATGGCTTAGTGTTGATTAAGGTCACTAATTAGTGATCACAAGTTGATGCAATTATTTTTGGATTTTTAAAAAAATTTCAACGCCGTCGACACTACTTGGATGTGTGGGTGGATGTGTCATATCCTGACGTAATTCTCAGCATGCTATCGTTGTAGGCGAAGCGTCTATTAAAGTAGATGTTACGTTTGGCACCCTCCAAGGAAGTGTAATATGACCATTTCTTTTATTAATTTTTATAAAACAGCTTGAAAAAAATTAAATTTTCCAGAATTTAGAAGCATTTCAAAAAATTGGTTCGGCGACAGTTCTCTCAGTTTCCAAATCTTTCCTCTGTGGAAACAAATAATGACGACATTCTGGTATTTTTTCCAGCAATTAGGAGCATATAAAGATGATTTACAAACAGATTTCATGATGTCCTCCACATGATCATGCCAAACTGGATTCTAGAACTTTTTTCAAAACTACAAGCAGCAGAATTCTAATTTCATGAGAAGTTAATAGCATCTTCAACAAATAAAAAGTTAAAAATGAAATTAAATAATAGGTTATAAGAATTTCTGCTTCCATGGATAATTCCAGTATTACACCCTATAGATTGCGAAAAGAAGTTTTTCTTTCCACTCCCATCAAAGAGGAATTAGCATATTTAATAATTTATTAATAATGAAAAGAAACTAATTGTCAATAGTGCATAGCAGCGATATAAGGCTCCTGATGACAAATGTTGCACTAAATATCGAAAAATTAGTGTCATTACATCAGGCCCAGCCCTCTCACTAACAACATTATATTATTTTTTAATAATATATATTTGTAATCACGTCTTGAGTAATACAACAATATTGCTTATATCTTTTAATAAAGTAATTTTGAAAATATGTACATGTTTACTAACATATAATGTAGTATACTTTACCCCAGAGGAACACCATAGAATCACAGCTTGAAAAAGTGGTCTACTACTCAGAAGATTTAGAACACTATTCGTTACATTATTGAATGCAAGAATGAGAGTCGGTAATTTTTTTTTTGTAAAAAGTGCAGTGAATAACTTCTGTTTTCGGAAACAAGAAATGTTAGCAACCTGTGGTGTAAACAAACGAACTCTTTGAACTTCAGCCCATTTAGAGCTTATAGCAGCAATGATAAGAGCAGCATTAACACAGAAAAATGCTTAGAAACTACGGAAAAATTTTCCTTCTCCTGTCTAACTCTAAAGGAGCTGGAATGGAATTCATTGCAAGACACGAGGAGGATGAGGAGGGTCATGGGAGTGTACAGGGCATATACTGGCGATGAGGCATGGAAAGATATTGCAGTAGATATGAAAAGTAGTTCATGGAAGGGAAAAGATGGCCATGACCACAAGCTGGCACTTGATTTCAGGCACAAGGGTGTGGGAAGATTCTCTTTTTTTGGTAGGGGTGTCAGTGATTGGAATGAGTTACCAAGAGAAATTATGAATAATTTACCGAATTTAAAGATAAAATTTGTAGAGGGCAAATGTAGGTTGGTGCAGGATAGGGGGAAGATGGGGGTGTAGGGAAATTGCCACCGGAGCCTGTGCTCCATTAAATTAAATTAAATTTAAAAAGTTGTGAGGGGATTACTGTGGCTCCTCAAAATGATATTTGTCCTCATGGTAGCACGTACCCTAAAATGCTGTTGCTATTACTAAAAATATAATTATTGTTCCTACTATTCATGTATATATATATATGATCCATAATATAATCCACGTCCAACATGAATATATATACAAATGAAGAAAAATGAAGTCCCATTAGCATGAATTGTACGTATTATTCATCCATTATTTACGTCTCGACAAATATTAATTACACTATTTCAATATTAGGAGTATAATGTATTGCTAAAAATAAGCCTGTTATAATTTGTGTAATTAAACATAATCCTAATTATATAATGAACCAAAGTTTCATATAAATGAAATATTTGTTGGTGCTGGTAAATCAACAAGAGAATTATTAATAATTTTAAATACGGGATTATTTATTCGTAAGGGTTTATTCATATATTTTCCGGATTGGTCCTGAATAAAAGTTAGTAATTTTTACTACTGCAATTATTGTAATTAATAGATAAATTATTATTATTATTGTTATGAATTTTGATCTATTATATAATTTTTAATTGATTCTGTTATTTCTATATTTGATATAGTTTGTAATTTTATGTCTCTATTAATAGTGAACACTATTACAAAGAAAAGTTTTCGGAATAAACGGTGTAATTATCGCTATCCCGTATAGTATATCATTGTTAGATCTTATTCTTCGTCGTTCCTACTTAACTTTCGATTCATTGACATTTGAAAGCGTCTAGCGTGCTAGACGTGCAGACCTTCAATAGAGTATATGCATGTATTTTTTTTTTAAATTTTTAATCAATTATTTATATTCGTACATTACCGTAAAAAATATAACATTGATGTAAATATTAAGATTTAACATCATACTAAATACTTTAAAACTGAAAGCCAGTTCCGCCGATTTAAACGCTGCCATTTTGGCGCGCTGCACTGTGACGTGTAAGTACACGACCGCATAGGCGTACTGTATAGCGTGGAGTGTTTCATCTCAAAACTTTCATGTTTTCTAACTAATGTCGATATGGAAGGAGGTCGAAAACCGTGTTATAAGTACTGTATTTTACCTGTGTGCAAAAATACAAAAGAAATACACTTTATAAAGTGTATTTTCTTGTCCCGCGAGATGCGAATATGAGAAAAAAGTGGTCTACCGCCATGAGAACAGATCTGCAACTGGTTGTTTATATTGTTGTGAAGATAATTTTTACGTAAGTACTTAGAATTTCTGTATTTATGTATTTTAGGAAATGTAACATAAAAGTTCGTTACCTGTTCAAACTCTAATCATATCTTACTCGGAGGCCATCAGACATTTTAAGAATGGATTTCGATATCCTTCATATATGTTGAAGGGTACACAGGTTATATGTGTGTGCTATAGTCGTTCTTCAAAATGCTCCCTAGTTTTTTAGATATTTTCATACAAATAAACAAGAAATTCTAGATGATGGGAATATAGTAAATTATTTTATCAAATGGCAGCGTGGTCTCTGGGGTAGGGTGCTGGTTCCATACTTCTGTGACCCAAGTTCAAATTCCCGCAGAATCAAATATTTTTACTTATTTTTATCTTCAAAAATTGTCAAGCTTCCCTTATTTATTTTATTAAAACTTCATTTATATACTTTTATAGCGCGAATTAAAATTTAAAACAAATCACATTGCTTATAACAGATAGACAAACATAATTTCGGCCCATTTATCAGCAATGGCTTCCTATTATGACTCGCTCCATACCCAATGAAATAAAGTCAAGAGGCGAATCTGCTAGTAAACTGGAATCTGATACAAAAATTTTGCAATGTTCGTCACTTGTTTTTCCTTGTCGAGCTCCATTTTTCGTCACGGATAGGCCTACTATTTTATTTTCAACCATTTACACGCAACCGTTCTTGGAACAATCGAGTGTAGAAGAAAGAATGATAGAAAAAAATATTTTCCCAATGCTACTTATTTCGTTTAAAATACCTCTTGATGATATACAAGTAAAGAAACGACGAAGATGAAATAAATAACATGATAGGAACTATTCCAATTGAAAACGCACCGAAACAACTTATTAACAAAAAGTGAAAAAAATGTTAGGATGGAGACTTTCTTGACGAATGATTGCAATGAAGTTTTTAAGGGTGTGCGGCCGATTTGTGTTGTGAAAAGACAATCCGTTGGTAGACCCGTGAATTCATTAAAAAAAAATTCAGGAAAAAAATGAAGCTGAATTGTAGGTAATATGATTTGTTTTAAATATTATTTCACCCGATAAAAGAACGTAAATGAAGTTTTAACAAAATAAAAAGGTCAAGGTTGGCAATTTCTGAAGATGAAAATATTTAATTCTGCGGGGATTTGAAAGCGGGTCAGAAAATTATGAATTTAACGCCCTACCGTATAGACCACGCGGCCATTCGGATAAAAACGGGTAATAATTTACTATTTACCCGACATCTAGAATGTTTTGTTCATTTGCATGGGAATATTGAAATATCTATCACTTAATTTCCTTGCAGCTTTCACTGCTCTGAGCTGAGCGGCCGTAAAATTCGGATTTGTTGCAAAATTTCTTGTCATCATGAAAGCATCAATTTTTGGAAGACTGTGCTTTCAGAAAACCACTTTCAGTCATTATTTGGTGTGTGTATTGTAGCAAGAATACAGTATCTCACCAGTTATGCTGATATGTTAATATAAAATTCAACACAATCGCAAATCTATTGGAACTCCCAGCAACTACGTCCTTGTTCACAATAATATCGTGTACTTGGTCGTCACGATTCGATTCGACCAATAGCGTTGCGTTTTGCGAAGTTACATTTCCCTTGTATTTTTAGCACTTTTGATTAATTCAAATCAGTAAATAAAAGTTGAATAAATAGGAAAAAACGTTATAGCGGTAATTCTACACTAATAAAGTTTCAAAATAAAAATACGTAAATTTGAATTTCATGCATATTCCCTATTGGCTCCTCATTCGTCAGGCAGAAACTTCAGCGGATGCTATAAGGTAGCATGGAGGAAGGTAGCACCTTATATCTGAATAATTCTTTTACAAGCGGTTTGTTTTTTCTTTGAGTAGGGAAGCGGTTTTGTCTCTGGTCAGTGAGTAAAAGTAATGCTCGCTGAATGTCGAGTCAGAGATGCTAACAGATTGTTGAACGCCTTGAAATGAAAGACGCCGTGGTATATAGAAAATAATAAAACCAGTATTATTATACTAAAAGTTAAGAAGAAAAAAATTAAGGTGTAGTATTAATTTATGAAGTTAACTTGTAAATTGTTGAAACTATGGAGAATGTGGATTGTGATAAAGGAATAGTGTAATACAAATAACATGTATTTGAGTATTTATGAAAAAGGTAGTACCAATTTAAATGTTATTAAATTGAATTAATATTATTGGTTCAAGATCAATTTTCAAGATATTATTTTAGATTTAAGAAATAGTATAATATTGAATGGAATAGTTTAAGTCCCACCACAAGAGCCTAAAAGGTAATTGTGATAGAGGAATAGTAACACCATAATGTCTAAGAAGTAATCGGTATATGGCAAATCTCAATCGTAAAAGTCTTAGCGAAGGGGCATTTTAAAAGCGACTACTTGAATCGATGTGGTTGTTATCTGTGGCTGAAAGAAGCGCATTAGAGAAGTGTAATACTGACGAGAAAATCTATTTTAGCAGTCGTTCCTCTGTTTTTACATTATTATCCAAAGGAGCAATTGGCAAGGTAGAATCTGAAACAAAAGAATTACACCACGCAGTTTAAAATTTGCATCAAAGGTGTAACACACAAACCTGACGAGAGTGGTTCGCGAGTTAAAAGTCTGCTGGCATCCAGCGGAGGGCCGGTCGCCCTTGTGCACTGATCCGGAACTGCACACAGCACTTCAAAGGGCGGCCTAGAGTCCATTCACTGCGGCAACTAAATGGACGCCTTAATGGCAGCCACGGTCATTCCGCCAAAGGAGAGAGAGTCCGTCCTAGGAGACCCGGCTGACCAGCTTTGATGTCGCCACTAATGGCTCTCCGCACTGCCGAGTATTTCACACTTCAGGATTCGTCAAGGAAAACTCGGACCTCTCTCTTCAAATGACTGAGATTAAATATTATCTCTGTTTTTTATTTTATTTTTGTATTACCGTACAGTCAGCCTGGCAGAGCAACAAGATAAAACGGACTCTTTACAGAACAAGATCACAGATACGTGGTATTAAAAGAGTGTCAAATATTTTAGAAAAAGCATATGATACTGTCCCAAGAAATATGCTATGGAAAGCATTACATATGTCACATAAAGGTAACTCCTTAATTAAAATATTACAAGAAATGTGCAAAAATAACACTTGCTAAATAAAAACTGGTTATGGATTTTAACAAAAATTTAAAACAAGTAAAGGTCTGTAGCAAGGCGCCCTATGTCAAAACCCTATTTAAAATTTATACAGATGTTAGTTTGGAAACATTTTATCAAACGTGCGAAAGAATGGGTTTAGAAATAATAGATGGAAAATATCTACATCATTTAGTATTTGCTGATGATCAAGTCGTCATAGCACAAGATGGTGAGGATGCAAATTACATGTATTATAAACTGTCAAAAGAATATAAAAAATGGGGCTTGAAGATTAACTATCAAAAAACAGAACATCTTACTAATGATCTGGATGAATTGTACATTGATGGAATAAAAATTAAAAAGGTAAATAATTTTTTCTATTGGGTTCAATTTTAGAAATAGAAGGAAAATCAAATACGGAAATTAATAAAAGAATTACTAATGGGCGGACAGTAATCGGGATGCTCGATTCACTTCTATGGAGCAAAAATGTTATGAATAGAACAAAAAGAATTATATTTAAGTCGTTATTGCAAAGTATAGTTTTCTACGAACCAGAAACCTGGACAATCAACTAAAAACATGTTAAGAAGTTGAAAGCATTAGAAATGGATTTCTGGAGATCAGCAGCAAGATCAAGAAAAGAAAAAGTAAGGAATACTGAAATAATAAGGCTAATGGAAGTGAAGAAGAAATGTATGAAGTTATAGAACGAAAAAGATTGGAATGGCATGGCCATGTGAAAAGGATGGAGGACACTAGGATACCAAAACTAGTACAGGAAAGAGGAAAAGAGGACGGTCCATGTTTACCTGGCTCCAAGGTGTATAAATAGCAATGAGAAGATTTGGTTCAGAAGAGGAAGTTATACAAGACCGAAATATCTGAAAAATATTTTGAGAAGATGAAGTCAAGTTCTGTGTTCCGAGTTTTTATTGTTAGGTTGGAGTAAAACTTCTGTAGTCAGAAAAATCTGTCTCTTAATAATAATTTCTTAGGAGCATATAGTATGCATCAAAATTAGACAAAAATGTGTGATAAACATTGGGCCACAAACACATACTTTCGGAGTTAATAGCAGGTGTGGAATGTGGACTATGGCGTGTCTGCTTATCGTTGATTGGAGAGGTGTATAACCTTTCAGCTGCGGAAGTGTAGTAGTTTCCAGTCAGTTGTGTACGGTACGTAGTGGTAGTCGTGTTAATGTGTCTTTGTGTAGTTGCTAGCAACTTAGGGTACGTAACGTGGTGTCTTACCCTACAATGTACCTAGGTTTGTGTTTACACGTTACTGTGTTGTTTGCGGAATAAAACGATATGTTGTCACCATTGCAGTCGTACCGCTCATTTAGCAATATACGTCTACTACACAACAAGGTAAATTGCAGATACGGTGTTTTGCTACGGTTTAACAAATGGAAGTTGCTTGCGGCCCCGTGCCCACTACGATGGGAGATATCCATCTTTTAGACGGTTCAGCTTACTGTTGCAGAGTCTTGGGGATATATGTTCCGTAGCACCTGACAAGGTGAACGGCCGCGATCAGTTCGTATGCAGGATCTGGAGGAGCGTGTACTGCGTTCTATTATCAGGACTTTCTTCGTAACACGTTTCCTATCCTACTGGAGAATGTGCCTTTGCAAGCAACGACAACAGATGTGGTTCATGCACGATGGAGAACCAGCACATTTTCATCTCAATGTCTTCGACACCTGACGCTTACATTTCAGGGCACTGGATTGGTCGCGGGGGCCTGCACGTTCTCCAGATCTGAATTCATTAGACTTTTGGCGAAGCCATTCCAGTTAGAGATGTGCAGAAACTCCAAGATCGCGTCTTCAACGCATGTCAGCTCGTACAGGACCAGCCAGGAAAGTTTCAAAGAGTGCGTGCCTTATAACGCCGAAGGGCAGAGACATGCATTGCCATGGACAGGCACACATTGAACACCTGCCATGAACTCTGAAAGTAATATGTTTATGGCACAATATTTACTAAACATTTTTCGTCTTATCTTGATGCATACTATTTACTACTACTTCCTAAAAAAATTTAATCACTATATAATATATTGATGCTTACATGTATATATCAGCGTCCTTAATAAAGTCCTTGATGATACAGTAGACTTTGTTACTATTTGCACCGAGTAGAACTGTAACACTAGTTGGAAGTGGCTGTTGTGCTCGCAAAAAAGATTTAATGATTTTTTTTTTAATTGGTGAAAATAAGAACAGTTGAAGAACAAATGATTGTGGTCCTGTAGTTCCTGTCGATTACATGCGCAGAAAGAGTTTACCACCTGGATGCTTTAAAGAAGACTGCGAAAGGCGCCGTGTCTGAATCTTATATGGCTGATAAATGTGATGTATCGTCATTGGCGGTTCCATTTTGAATACCAAAGCCGTCGTAGACGGTACGTCTGTACCAGAGTACTCTGATTATTTTAGTTGTGTTGGCTAAATATTCGTGGCCAAAACACCAATGACGGGTTCTACCTGCTTATCCCGCACGCTGAGCAAGCTCAGCAAGTTTTGAAGGAATAGACAAATATTAATTAAGCTTAAAAAACAGTGTATTAGCAACGTTTTCTGTTAACTGTCGGAGAATTATAATGTCACAAAAGGAATAAATAATTGAATATGAATGTAACAGCAGCCCTTTTAGTATGGCTGCTCAGCATGCACAGAATTTTATGTTCCGTCCTGATGTTTATGCCATCCAGGTTTCAGTTTTGCATGGTTTTCCGAAATATCTCTAGGTAAATGCCGGGATGAATCGTTCATAAAGACGATGACTGCACTCCTTCCAGTTCCTAGTACACCGTTCTTTCCCAGCTCTTTTGATCCTACACAGCAAAAAACTCAGCGTAAGGCAATTGGGGCGATACCAATATCTTTTTCCTAGCAATATCGAAGCGCTTATGTCTTATTGGTAAATCTATGAGCAGCAAACGTGTAGTGAGGCAATAGAACAAAATACTGTGCCAAACCATCTCGGAAAAAAATTGAAATAAATATTGGTGGTGTCTTAGCACTGTTAACTGTAATGAAATTAAAGTGGAATTTAGGAGTCACGTCTGCTATAAAATAAATTAAAATATTTATATACAGGAATATTTTTAAGTCCAAAATTCGGAACACATTTATCATTAGAAGTATTGTTCATATTCCAAACTTCCTCTGATTTATAATGTGAGTAATGTAATAAAAGATAATTTTTTCTAATATTACGAAAATTCATAGTTTAGGAAATATGTCCTCTAGAAAAATTAATGAAAATATTAATAGCATACTATTATCGTGTTAAAAATGTATCCTCTATAAAATGATTTGGGAAAATATACAAGCATCTTGTCACCGTGAAATGAGGAAAAGCTGTAGAACCAGACTTATTCAAATCCAAAGTATTTTTTGATTATGTAACCGATATTAAGTGGGCCTGGACTTAGATAATTCTACATTTTTAAATGAGTAATGAAAACTCATCAACTGGAGAAAAAGGCAAGTGACGATATTATGCTGATTGGAAAACATAATGAACCAAGAATTGTATTTTGTAAGAGAAAATTTTCTATTTTTCAACAGATATTCAACCCTAAGAATTTCTGAAGCCGCTTTGAAAATTTAATATGTGTTGTCAATTATTATGCAAACAGCAAAAATTTGCACCAAGAATTCTGTACTGAGTAAACCTTCCTGATAAATTCTTAGGAAACGGTCCTTATCACTTCCGTCTGAATACTTAATGCAAGAAGAAAAATGAATTTGAACAAAGAGTAAAATTTTCTGCACAGTGGAATAAATTTTTCTGCAGTATACATATTCATATTTCTCTTTCAAAAAATAAGTAGCTCATTATAAAATCCTGACAGTATTAAGCTTAAAATTAAAAAGGTGTCTTCTTCTCTTGCACTCTGAAAAATATGCATTAACTAGACGACCCATGCGAAAATTTCGCGAATAAAATACGACGAATAGTGACGTTGAATGCTTGTAATATAATGAATAGTAGAACCGTAGTTTTGTAGCCATTTTTTTTAGTGTAATAGGTACACAGCAAAATACTCACAACATATTATGAAACAGTTAGGAAAATTTAAAAACTTTATTTATGACAAACTGTCACTGACCTTGGTAGAATAAAACCAACCTTAACAAACTGGACACAAAATATCAATATCTCTGTGATATTTTTTGCTGAGCGAATAAAATGAATACATTGGAATTGTATAGCAAAACGACAGTGTTTCCGTAAAAGAAAAAAATATATACGAAAAACTACTTATTGAATAAAAAAAAAGTTTATTGACTTCTCTGTGATATCCGCTGCTGAAATCTGGGGACTTGGCTCTGAACAGTCTCATACCCGCTACCACTTTTAGCAACAAATTCTGAACATTTTTTTCTTAATTTATGATTTTACCTAGCTGGAGACCTTAATTTTTAAAACGATATGTCATTATCGATTTCAGCTAGGTATCGAAGAAGATAAATGGCATATAATAAAAACAAAAATACAAAAAATCAACACGTTCTATAACTAATATTGATACTTTTGCCCTTTAGGGGGCGAATTACAAAAAATTTCTTTTATAAAATATGGTATGACCAAAGCAGCCACCTTGGTCTTTAAAATGATACCTCATTTATCGATTTCGGTAAGTTATCAAATAAGGTAAAAAAAAAAGTTTTGAGAAATGATGTTATTTTTGCCCCTTAAGGGTGTAATTTGGAGAAAGTTTTTTCTTAAAATATGATGTGACGATAGTGGATAATTTAAAATTTAAATCGATACGTCATTTATTGATTTCGATTAGGTATCAAGGGAAATAAATAGCTCATGACAGAAAAATGCGTTGTAAAAATATTAATACTTTTGCCCACTAAGGTTAGAATTTTTAAAAATTTCTTTTTTAAAATGTGGTAACGGAACCAAAGACATTACGAAGACCTTAATCTTTTAAATGATACCTCGTTTATCAATTTTGTTTAATTGTCAACGGATGTAAATGACTTAAGATACAAAAAACGCATTTTAGAAATATTGATATTTATGCCCTTTAAGGGTCGAATAACGAAAAATTCTTTCTTAAAATATAATGTGACTATGGCGGAGTCCTTAATCTTTACTATGATACCTCATTTATGTATATCGGTTATATATCAAGGGAGATAAATGGCTCGTGACACAAAAATGAATTATAGAAAAATTTATACTTTTCCCTTTAAAGGTTGAATTCCAAACACATTCTGTCTTAAAATATTATGTCACAAAGCTGAGACATTACTCCTCATAATCCTACTTCATTTATCGATTTTGGTTAGATATCCAGGGAGATAAATGGCTCGAGATACAAAAAAACGCATTTTAGAAAAATCGACGTTTTTGCCCTTTAAGGGTCGAAAAACGAAAAATTCTTTTCTTCAAATATAATGTTACCACGACGCAAACCTTATTCGTTAATATGATACCTCATTTATCTAAATCGGTTAGATATTAAGGGAGATAAATCGCTCGTGACACAAAAATACGTTATTGAAAAATTTAAACTTTTTCCCTTTAAGGGTTGAATTCCAAAAACATTCTTTGTTAAAATATTATGTCACAAAGCTGAGACATTACTCCTCATAAATCTACTTCACTTATCGATTTAGGTTAGAAATCAAGGGATATAAATGGCTCGAGATACAAAAAACGCATTTTAGAAAAATCGACATTTTTGCCCTTTAAGGGTCGAAAAACGAAAAATTCTTATCTTGAAATATAATGTTACCACGGTGGAAACGTTATTCGTTAATATGATACCTCATTTATCTATATCGGTTAAATATTAAGGGAGATAAATCGCTCGTGACACAAAAATACGTTATTGAAAATTTAAACTTTTTCCCTTTATGGGTTGAATTCCAAAAACATTCTTTGTTAAAATATTATGTCACAAAGCTGAGACATTACTCCTCATAATCCTACTTCATTTATCGATTTTGGTCAGATATCCAGGGAGATAAACGGCTCGAGATACAAAAAACGAATTTTAGAATAATCGACATTTTTGCCCTTTAAAGGTCGAAAAACGAAAAATTCCTTTCTTAGAATATAATTTTACCACGGCGGAGACCTTAGTCTTTAATATGATATCTCATTTATCTATATCCGTTAGATATTAAGGGAGATAAATCACTCGTGACACATAAATGCGTTATTGAATAATTTATACTTTTTCCCTTGAAGGGTTGAATTCCAAAACATTCTTTCTTAAAATATGATTTCACAAAGCTGATACATTACTCCTTATATTCCTACTTCATTTATCGATTTTGGTCAGATATTAAGGGAGATAAATCGCTCGTGACACAATTACGCATTGCAAAAATATTGATACTTTTGCCCTTTAAGGGTCGAATTACGAAAAATATCTGTCTTAATATATGACGTCACTAAAGCGGAGATCTTAATCTTTAAAATGATACTACATTAAACGATTTCATATACGTATCCAGGGAGATAAATGACTCGTAACACAGAAAACAGCATTTTAGAAAGATTGACATTTTTGCCCTTTAAGGGTCGAATACCGAAAACTTAATTTCTTAAAATATGATATGACCAAAGTGGAGACCATAAGCTTTAAAATGACACCACATTCATTGATTTCGGTTAAGTATGAAAGAAGATACAAAAAAATACCTTAGAGAAATAATATATATGATAAGTAAGTGCAAAGAATTGTATCCACAATCGTCCGTATACCTAAAAAAGAAATCAATCTCGTTTTGGGAATATCTGTGGGAACCAAAAAAGAAAACCAACGGAAAATTAATGGTACATTTAAGTTGACTGTCAAAAAATTGTTGTCAAATAATTTGTATATCATTTTAAGGTTTACATTAAGCCTAAGGCAAGGAGTCCATTTGGCAAAGCTGCACAAGTTAAATTTCCCGCGAAGTCGGTGGAAAGGAATACTTTAATTGCCGCTTGGACTGGTCCGAGTCTATGAACTGATTAAACTTAGGTGGTTAAGCGAGTGCAGTAAACGACTGGTAACAAACAAGAGAAACAAACCAACCTTAACCAGGAGTTAGTAGCTGATTAGGAGAGGACTTCGCTCATCTCGACTGATGATTGTAGAGGCTCGAATGGCTGCCTCTGAAATCTGGCGCACCTAAGGTGGGTGGCTAAGCGATGCCAAACTAAGTGAACTCTGAACGCGAGTTGATACCTGCTTATACCTCTCTCCGTCTTGCCATTTTGGAAGGGATGACTTTAGTTAATTATAGGACGGATCAAAACTCCATTTTTCGGTGGATGGAATTAGACATTACTCTGTCCATTCCGATTTGCTAAAATCCAGAGATGCACTAAATGTCAAAGCGGATGATCGTAACATCAAACAATGTGTTTACTCAATGTCGTTGCGGAATGTTTTGGTGTCGAGCAATGATAGCTATACGCAGAAAAATCTGTTACTATTTGATTTTGAATTAGGACAATAATATTACCTTGGGTCCCGACATTGCTTTCACCTGGGATGAAAATTAACATACTTGCTTTAAAATACTTTCTTTACTTTCCTGTTTTGCCTGTGTGATTATTTAAGATTTTTCTTCTGTTTTTAAATTATTTAAGAAAAAATAAATACAGTTTTTGGTGATCAGCTTTCCATCAGGTTGTATAGACCCTTTGAGGCAAGGTTAATTAAGCACCAACTTTAATGGATCAGACATGTCATAAAAGACGAGCAATCGCCTTCCGAAACAAATAACGTGTTTCTGACTAAGGAACGACTAACGAAATCGGGGAGGACAAATGAAACGATACATCATTGGACTTAATGCAGATCTTAAGAAATGTATAATGAACGCAAACAACTGAGGGATGCAACCTCTGATGGATCTGCATGGCGGCGAATGGTTCTCGAGGTCTCACATCATTTTGAACAACGTCGACGACTAGTATCCGACAAAAGAAAGCGTAGCAAGGAACAGGAGAAGATGACGAACTGTTTCACTACGTTCCCGTGCTGGTGTCTTAGGCATGTGTCGTCACTGTGGAACTCCCAGCGGTTCAAAAATCCGACTTTTTAGCTACTTAGGACCCATGAATAATAAACCGAAAGACATATGTAGGCCTATATTCTCAAACGAGTGAATGACTTTAATGAACACACCAATTACTTTAAGAGTCAAAGATTTCTATCAAACGGAGCGTGGTGGGTGAACGGTTAATGTTCTGGCCTCGCATTCGGGAGGTCGCGGGTTCGAATCCCCGTCCAGGCATCCAGGTTTGGGTTTTCCATGGTTTCCCCAAATCACTCCAGGCGAATGCCGGGATGCTTCCTTCAAAAGGTCATGGCCGAATTCCTTCCCGTTCCATGTCCCCCATCCCATCCCGCCTCTAATGACGACGCCGTCGACGAGGCGTAAAGCCCAAGCAAAAAAAAAAATTTATATCAAACTCTGCTTTTATTGTTAGATCCTTTTGCTTCAGAATTTTTCTTGAATACCTCTCCTAAAATCAATCCCGCGGATATATACTTGTACTGTAAGTAGGAAAGGTAACAACGAAAACGTTAGTTTTATAAGGCGTTAAGTAACATTTTTGAAGAATATTAAGACCCAGAAGATAATCACGCGTTTGAATGGACTAGGATTAGATTGTCGGTATTCATACAATGTTCCCTTTTCCTTGGTTTATTTAAATCGTTCCAATTTTGAAGCTGGGATGGATTCCTCAAAAGGCAGTGCTTTATTTCCTTTCCACAAGCCTCTAATCCTCTTCCGGTTTTAACGACATTGAGCGAGCCACGAGGCCATTAAAAACATGAGAAAAAGAAAGCTATCAAAAGAGTCGTGCAGTACTTAATAATTTACATTCACGTCACTTATTTCCGAATTCATTTAGTTTCTATAATTGGACTTACGTTTTATTGCTAATTTTTTTGCCTTATGTCTCGACACAGGTCAAGTTTATTTTATGTGAGATAAGTGTGCATTGTTTTTATGTCTCACATTCAGTCGGTTACCAAAGAAAAATAAATTATTTTATTCTTTTTCAAATTCAATTTTTAGGATAATAGTGAGTCACGGTAGTTGTGGCACCAGGAAAGTGCGGAGGCAGTTACGAAATAGTTCTCTTTTTTTTGTATAAAAAGTTCTCGGTCCTCCAACCGGAAGAAGGCGCCAGACTGATTCGGCGTTTCGAACCCACTCTTCGACTTCATGTTCCGACGAAGTTTTCTCTTTTTGATGGCGTAAAACTATTTTTGGATCATCTATTTAACCGTTTCCTCGTTAAAACACTCGCCATTGTTCTTACAAAATAACTGTGTCCAAGTAGAAATTTGCTTTTAATAATTCACATCTTATTACTAGGGCTATCTAGCGGGTTTAGCAAGAACAGAAAGGTAGCATTAGGATTCTGTCAAATTTCATTGATACGGTTTTGATCAGTTATTAATTTTCGTTAATAATTTTGGACCAGCATCCAAACTGTGAAAACCCCGTGAAAATATGTTCAGTAGTTACCGGAACTGAGACAAATAGTGACAACTCCGTTGCAATATAAAAAGTACATTGGCGGATTCAAAAATTAGGTATTGAATTAGAAATGTGTTGTCACTAAAAGTCCTGAGGTATTCACTTTCACTAGCCAGAATGATAGAAATTGTTATGGATGAAAATAAAATTTTATTCCATTATATGGAGGAAGTTATAATTCAAAAGTGACTAATAACCATAAAACGTAGTTCAGTTGGAGTACTGTAAGCCAAGTTGATGCGAAGTAATTATTGGATTATGTATTAAACCTACTTGACGCCAACACGAAGCCAAATTCTGAAACAAAGTCTTTGTGAAATATCGGTACTTTAAATAGACGCGGAAAGATGGATTTTGGTAATACGATTAAAAAAACGTGACGTTGGACTATTTCGGTTATACAGATAAGAAAGATATTGCTGCGAATGTCATACCCAGCTAATGTTTTAAGTATATTTGGGGCCAGCCACTAATTATGTCACACGTTAAAGAAGTGGGGTGGGGAGACAGGTCCATAACGAGTGACACGGTGTGACAAGGGTAGTGGGGGAGAATCATAACCTGCATGACGTGAGATTAAAATTTAACATTGCAAAATGTGTGACGTCACACCGGTGGGGGAGAGGAGATCCACAAAGTGCGACCATGAATTTTGAGCATTGGCCCCTTTGTAGGCTAAAACTAGTACGACTAGTGTGTGTGTGTTTTTTTTTTCAGGTTTCCGTACCTCTGAATGAAAGATAGAATTCTTATAGGATCACTCGTTTCTCTGTTGTCCGTCGGTGTCATCACTTGTGAACCCTTTAAGTTAGAAATTGGCAACTGAGTTCTATTTTAGGTCTCATTTTAATTTCATCTTAATACCAACAATCTGTGTTCGGTATGAGCGTGCCATTACAGAAAAAATTGTCTTCTTAAAGTAAACCCATGATAGTGGTATCTTGCAATGTGCTCTATTGGAAATCTGCAAAATTTGTAAATAAGTTATCTCAACTCTCTTTTGGTTTTATATTTATTTTCTTTCTAGATTGTTAAAACAAAATTAGGAATAATGTTAACTACTAGCTTGTTGTCCAGTATGTGTTTCATATCATCTTAATGTACGAAATGAGGCATACTTATATTAATGTAATCAAAATTTTATTTACTTTATCTTAAAAATTGCAGTTGATTAAAAAAAATCGTGATGAGCCATGTTAGGTCCAAGGAAACCTCTCCACGCATAAAAGATTTGTTTAAAGAAGATTCGAAGTACCGTGTTCCCGCGAGTTGCAGGTCCTGTAAAATGGCTAAGAAATCGATCTTCTGCATGTTGCTTTAAATAACTTACTGTACCACACATTTACGAGAGGAAGCAAAACAGTCACTGGACTGAATCCTGTGAGGAGCTGCGGAGTTGTACTGAACTGAACGCGAGGCAGTTGGCCGGGACAGTAGACCCAGTTAAAGAGTTGAGCGGAGAAGTTAGTGAATGTCGTTTGGGTTAGTTTGCACTTCCTCGTAATGGACTCACCAACTCTCCCGCGACCTTACCGCCTCCTCAACCAAACTACATCGGACGTGTTCGACGCTAATTCGCATGAAACATTATTAGCTACCCAACAAACTTACAATGAGGCATTCTCGCACTTCTAAACCCATATGTTTTTGTCATTTTGATGCTTATATTTTTGTTTTGTTTCTTGGCTTTTAGATGTTTTATAATCTTTTTTATTTACTCTTCTGTATTTTTTGACAAATACTTATCACAACACAACTTACATGTTTCGCAGGCAGGTGTCAACACTTACTTCTCCACATTACAAAATATCATCACATCGTCCGTGAAGCAAGCGTGGTATGTAGAAAGCGTAACTATTAATAAGATTTCCATGATTAAAATTGGCAGGAGAGAAAAATTATCGATAAATATTAATGTCAACAATCTGAGAAGACATTTGTGGCTCTTTGTTAACCGGAAATGGTGATTAAAAAGACTCACATCCTAAATAGGTGACGAGGTTTCAGTTACTGTAAAGAAGCCACATAATCCATGACTGGAGTTGGCCACCACGCTGGAGCGGGTGGCGCATGCGCACTGAACTATACTGTGGTGCAAGCAACTACGATAGTGTCAGCTGTCGCTTAAGCTTAAGTTAAATAGCGGATCATATTAAATGTGAAACGTATATTTCCTATTTCACTTACCACAAACCTTCGATTGAAATAGTATGTGGTACCAATTAACCAAATACAGGGGAACAGAATAATAACAATAGTAATAAATAGTAATATAAATTAATAATCACAAATTAAATTAACTGTAAATCATCATATATATTATTTCTATAAGGTATTTTTTTGTCACAAGCCTATGTCTTCCTTCATACTTAACCGAAATCAATGAATGAGGTGTCATTTTAAAGCTTATGGTCTCCACTTTGGTGAAATCGTATTTTAAGGAAGAAAGTTTTCGGAATTCGACCCTTAAAGGGCAAAAATGTAAATTTTTCTAAAATGCTGTTTTCTGTGTTACCAGTCATTTATCTCCCTGGATACCTATCTGAAATCGTTTTATGAAGTATCGTTTTAAAGATTAAGATCTCCGCTTTAGTGACGTCATATATTAAGCCAGAAAGTTTTCGGAATTCGACCCTTAAAGGGAAAAAGTATCAATATTTTTGCAATGCGTTTTTGTGTCACGAGCGATTTATCTCCCTTAATATCTAACCAAAATCGATAAATGAAGTAAGAATATAAGGAGTAATGTATCAGCTTTGTGAAATCATATTTTAAGAAAGAATGTTTTGGAATTCAACCCTTAAAGGAAAAAAGTATAAATTTTTCTATAACCGATTTTTGTGTCACGAGCGATTTGTCTCCCTTGATATCTAACCGATATAGATAAATGAGGTATCGTATTAATGAATAAGGTCTACGCCGTGGTAACATTATATTTTAAGAAAGGAATTTTTCGTAATTCGACCCATAAAAGGCAAAAAAGTCAATTTTTCTAAAATGCGTTTTTTGTGCCTCGAGCCACTTATCTCCCTTGATATCTATCCAAAATCGATAAATCAAGTACGATTGTGAGGAATAATGTCTCAGATATGCTGACATCATATTTTAAGAAAGAAGTGTTTGAAATTCAACTATTAAAGGGAAAAAGTATAAATTGTTCTACAAGATATTTTTGTGTCACGAGCCTTATATTTCCCTTGATATCTAATCGATATAGATGAATGACATATCGTATTAAAGACTAAGGTTTCCGCCGTGGTAACATTATATTCTAAGAAAGGAATTTTTCGTAATTCGACCCTTAAAAGGTAAAAATGTCAATTTTTCTAAAATGCGTTTTTTGTATCTCGAGCCATTTATCTCCCTGGATATCTAACCAAAATCGATAAATGAAGTAGGAATATAAGGAGTAATGTATCAGCTTTGTGAAATCATATTTTAAGAAAGAATGTTTTGGAATTCAACCCTTAAAGGAAAAAAGTATAAATTTTTCTATAACCGATTTTTGTGTCACGAGCGATTTGTCTCCCTTGATATCTAACCGATTTAGATAAATGAGGTATCGTATTAATGAATAAGGTCTACGCCGTGGTAACATTATATTTTAAGAAAGGAATTTTTCGTAATTCGACCCATAAAAGGCAAAAAAGTCAATTTTTCTAAAATGCGTTTTTTGTGCCTCGAGCCACTTATCTCCCTTGATATCTATCCAAAATCGATAAATCAAGTACGATTGTGAGGAATAATGTCTCAGATATGCTGACATCATATTTTAAGAAAGAAGTGTTTGAAATTCAACTATTAAAGGGAAAAAGTATAAATTGTTCTACAAGATATTTTTGTGTCACGAGCCTTATATTTCCCTTGATATCTAATCGATATAGATGAATGACATATCGTATTAAAGACTAAGGTTTCCGCCGTGGTAACATTATATTCTAAGAAAGGAATTTTTCGTAATTCGACCCATAAAGCGCAAAAATGTCAATATCTCTAAACTACGTTTTTTGTGTTTCGAGCCATTTATCTCCCTGGATTTCTAACCAAAATCGATAAATGAAGTAGGAGTATGAAGAGTAATGACTGAACTTGGTGACATTATATTCAACCTCAGTATTCATCGCATTTTATTGGCGAAATTTTCGCACGGGTCGTCTAGTATATATTATTTCTATAAGGTATTTTTTTGTCACAAGCCTGTATCTTCTTTCATACTTAACCGAAATCAATGAATGAGGTGTCATTTTAAAGCTTATGGTCTCCACTTTGGTCACATCATATTTTAAGAAATGATGTTTTCGGAATTCGACCCTTAAAGGGCAAAAGTATCAATATTTTTGCAATGCGTAGTTGTGTCACGAGCGATTTATCTCTCTTAATATCTAACCAATATAGGTAAATGAGGTATCATATTAAAGATCGAGGTCTCCGCCGTGGTAACATTATATTTCAGGAAAGAAATTTTTCGTTTTTCGACCCTTAAAGGGCAAAAATGTCGATTTTTCTAAAATGCGTATTTTGTATCTGAAGCCATTTATCTACCTGGATATCTAACCAAAATCGATAAATGAAGTAGGATTATGAGGAGTAATGTCTCAGCTTTGTGATATGATATTTTAAGAAAGAATGTTTTTGGAATTCAACCCTTAAAGGGAAAAAGTATAAATTTTTCAATAACGCATTTTTGTGTTACGAGCGATTTATCTCCATTAATATCTAACCGATATAGATAAACGAGGTATCATATTAAAGAATAAGGTTTTCACCGTGGTAACATTATATTTAAAAAAAGGAATATTCGTAATTGGACCCTTAAAGGGCAAAAATGTCAACTTTTCTAAAATTCGTTTTTTATGTCTTGAGCAATTTGTCTCCCTGGATATTTAAACCAAAATCGATAAATGAAGTAGGATTATGAGGAGTAATGTCTCAGCTTTGTGACATGATATTTTAAGAAAGAATGTTTTTAGAATTCAACCATTAAAGGGAAAAAGTATAAATTTTTCTATAATGTATTTTTGTGTCACGAGCCATTTATCTCCCTTGATTTCTAACCGATATAGATAAATGAGATATCATATTAAAGACTAAGGTCTCCGCCGTTGTAACATTATATTTTCAGAAAGGAATTTTTCGTTTTTCGACCCTTAAAGGGCAAAAATGTCAATATTTCTAAAATTCGTTTTTTATGTCTTGAGCCATTTATCTCCCTGGATCTGTAACCAAAATCGATAAATGAAGTAGGATTATGAGGAGTAATGTCTCAGCTTTGTGACATAATATTTGAAGAAAGAATGTTTTTGGAATTCAACCCTTAAAGAGAAAAAGTTTAAATTTTTCAATAACGCATTTTTGTGTCACGAGCGATTTATCTCCCTTGATATCTAACCGATATAGATAAATGAGGTATCATATTAACGAATAAGGTTTCCGCCGTGGTAACATTATATTTTAAGAAAGGAATTGTTCGTAATTGGACCCATAAAGGGCAAAAATGTCAATTTTTTTAAAATTCGTGTTTTATGTCTTGAGCTATTTATCTCCCTGGATATCTAACCAAAATCCATAAATCAAGTAGGGTTATGAGGATTAATGTCTCAGCTTTGTGACATCATAATTTAAGAAAGAATGTTTTTGGAATTCAACCATTAAAGGGAAAAGTATAAATTTTTCCATAATGCATTTTTGTGTCACGAGCCATTTATCTCCCTCGATATATAACCGATATACATAAATGAGGTATCATAGTAAAGATTAAGGTCTCCGACATAGTCACATTATATTTTAAGAAAGAATTTTTCATTATTCGACCCTTTAAGGACATAAATATCACTATTTCTAAAATGCGTTTTTTTGTGTCTCAAGTTGATAATTAAACAAAATTAATAAACGAGGTATCATTTAAAAGATTATGTTCTTTGTAATGTCTTCGGTTCCGTTGCCACATTTTAAGAAAGAAATTTTTAAAAATTCTAACCTTAGAGGGCAAAAGTATTAATGTTTTTAAAATGCATTTTTCTGTAATGAGCTATTTATTTCCCTTGATACCTAATCGAAATCAATAAAGGACGTATCGATTTAAATATTAAATTATCCACTATCGTCACATCATATTTTAAGAAAAAACTTTCTCCAAATTACACCCTTAGGGGCAAAAATAACATCGTCTCTCAAAACTTTTTTTTTTACCTTGCTTGATAACTAACCGAAATTGATAAATGAGGTATCATTTTAAAGACCAAGGTGGCTGTTTTGGTCACACCATATTTTATAAAAGATTTTTTTTTGTAATTCGACCCTTAAAGGGCAAAAGTACCAATATTAGTTATAGAAAGTGTTGATTTTTTAAATTTTTGTTTGTATTATATGCCATTTATCTTCTTCGATACCTAGCTGAAATCGATAAATGACATATCGTTTTAAAAATTTAGGTCTCCAGCTAGGTAAAATCATAAATTAAGAAAAAAATGTTCAGAATTTGGTGCTAAAAGTGGTAGCGCGTATGAGACTGTTCAGAGCCGAGTCCCCAGATTTCAGCAGCGGACATCACAGAGAAGTCAATAAACTTTTTTTATTCAATAAGTAGTTTTTCGTATATATTTTTTTCTTTTACGGAAACACTGTCGTTTTGCTATACAATTCCAATGTAATCATTTATTCGCTCAGCAAAAAATATCACAGAGATATTGATATTTTGTCCAGTTTGTTAAGGTTGGTTTTATTCTACCAAGGTCAGTGACAGTTTGTCATAAATAAAGTGTGTTTTAAATTTTCCTAACTGTTTCATAATATGTTGTGAGTATTTTGCTGTGTACCTATTACACTAAAAAAATATTTGCTAAAAAACTACGGTTCTACTATTCATTATATTACAAGCATTCAACCTCACTATTCGTTGCATTTTATTCGCGAAATTTTCGCTTGGGTCGTCTAGTATCTATATAATAATATAGTTTTTATTTGTTACAAATAAAAATTTTATTTTGCTTATGTCTCTTGCATCCTATTGATAGGAAGAATGGTTAATTGGTTATAAGATCCAAGTATTCTCTGATGTAAAAGATCTAAAAATATAGATGCAGTACTCTTTAATCTACCGAAGTGTGCGTTAAATTTTTGATAATTTTCATTTGTTTATGAGAATAACTTGAACACACA
This sequence comes from Vandiemenella viatica, assembly GCA_031002005.1. NCBI lineage: Eukaryota > Metazoa > Arthropoda > Insecta > Orthoptera > Morabidae > Vandiemenella > Vandiemenella viatica. The sequence continues at coordinate 88,835,369 of JARYHS010013630.1, forward strand.
AATGCAATGTATTGAGTATCGTTAGTCCACTAGAGTGCGAAAGAAATATCAAAAACATAAAAATATACACAGATAAAAACCCCGCAGGTAAAATATACGGAAAAAAGCGTGTATGACCCCTAAGTTTCACCACTTGCGCGTATATACAGTGAAACATGCTATTTAATTATTTTTTTATGTATTTCTGAGCGTGTTGATACCACTTAGAAACTTAATGTAAAACTATCTGTTATTATATGTACTGTTTCGTTAAAATGGTTGGCTTGTCCTTGATTCATGGAAACACGTACAAAAATTCCAAAATTTACAGTTTTGACCTCTGTATCATGAAATATTATACTAATCTGAACAAAAAGTATCTTATATGTTACACAGGCAAAGATTCCAAAATTTACGGGTTTGGCACTGAGTACTACATCACTGTTCTAGATGGAAAGTTCCCGTATGTCAAATGATGACATATCAGTATACCAAATTTCGCTTACTGATGATGCACGAGCAGACAGACGGACAAAAAATCCAAATTTTAGATTTTGACATCTCTATGATCGTTAGTAGTTTGTGATTACTATGTACACACTCAATACAGTATAGGTTTGGTTGGTGCTGGAGGATCTGGATAACAGTATGAGCTCCAGAAAGATATTTCAGACACTGTTTCATATAGATCTCTCAATTTAATGACCAACACGTCAACATGATTTGAAGCGCCCATAATTAACAAACCACTGGCTTCCATAAATAAATAAATATATCATTTTGCAGCTTCTACATTCAATATAAGAAATGCATAGCTCCTTTAAATTATTATTTTTGCCTTATACTGAACAGGCAAACAAAAGGACGGATAATCTATGGCAGTTGCCTTTGCATGAATTTAATAAGCTGTTCGTTATTCTTGGAATTTGTGTTCTTGAAGATTGTTCTGTAGTAGTAAATTTGTTCTCACGAAGGCAGTAAAAGAGTCGCTTAGCGTTACAGAAGAAATTTTTTACGTAAACAAGCTGCAGTTAGTAAATGTATCCGGCTGGAAAATAGTCGAGGCATTGCAGCGAAACGCGATTAGAGTCACAGAGAGTAAGAAACAATTCAGCTACGGTTACGAGTAACCGTAGCTGAATTGGCAGAACTCCATCCCATCTCCTTTGTGAGGATTGCTGCTTTAAACAAAACTTTACTGACATGTAACAAACTTCTTGTGATGTAACTCCTTAAAATGTAACTACACTGAGATGACTAATACAAATTATTCACTAATCGTTCTGATCGTTGAAGCAGAATAAACTGACAGGTTGTTATTGCCGACATGGGACGTTCAGGTGTTTAATTTATCTACCTCACACTCGTCTGTCGGACGTTTATGTCCGGAACAACAATGTGTGAGCACAAACAAGATTAACGACCACGCGGTGTCAACAACAGCGTTCATCTTCCTCACAAGAACCTCTTCAACTAACCGAATCCAGTGGTGTCAGATCCATGGAGAGGTGAATGATTTGCTTGAGCTCCTTCCGATCTTCATGGCACCTCTCTTCACCAGTAAAAAATATATCCGACATCACTGTGGTCAATGTCTCTGCATCCCATTTTGTCCCGTTCGTTCTGCTGTTCTTTATTGCATGCGATGACTGTCACAATTGCTTGAAGGAGAAGGTTTTATGTCAACAGGAAACAAACAGATTCAAAATTGTAATATGACAATATAGAAATTATCCATTTTTTAAAATGAAAAATCAACACTGTAAGACAACATGCTATTAACATCAACGACATTTTTCAGCAAAACGAAGGATATGTATCTTTTTTTTTTTTTACCGAGCTTGGTGTGTGAGTGGTTACGCTCTGGTATACCCATCCGGCCATCCAGATTTTGGTTTTCAATGGTTTTGCCAAATCACTACAGACAAATGTCGGGATGGTTCCTTTAAAAGACCATGGCCAAATTCCTTCGCATTCCTTACCCTCCGTCCTTTTTCGCTCTATTGAACTAGACGTCGGCGAATCGTAAAGCCATAAACAAAAAAAGTTTTTTTGGCCTTACATCTCGTTGTGAATGAAGCTGTGAATTGTGGAATTACTCGACACAGTGTTACTTTCTGAGTGAGACTTTGGATCGTAAGTGAAGCTGACGTGAGCCCTATCTGACGGTCCGTTTCCGACTGCTGTCTGACCTCTCGCTGTAATGAGGCCCTCTGATCGTGACGTCTGCTCGCAGTTGTTTTTGGTTGCCTGAGGGTCCACATGGAGCCAGCAACAAGTTCTCAGTCTGCTAATGGGGGAGCGCCGTAGGTGAGCAAAATTAACGGTACACACTCAGGTCAATATGAGTTGCTTCCTAACGAAACAAGTTCTGGTTATGATTAATTGACTTTCGGGTTTTGCCGCGTTGTTTATTTCATAACCTAAGCTTTCGGCTGCTATCCTCCAGCCTTCGTCAGAGATACTGTTTATGTTGACATAGCAACGAATGCCAAGCATCGCAGAGTAAGAGGCCGCTATCTTCGTTGATGTTGTTGGTGTTTTTTAAAATTTCTGGTTAGATGTTTTCATGAACAGAGTTAATTGGCAAAAGGAAAGAGTTCTTCAAAAACATCGTTTTCTCCTATCAGTGGTATTCCCTGATCGTCTCCCTCGTTGCAGTATGGGTTGCTGTGTTGTTGAAACCAAACGTTTATGGGTGGAAGTACTGGAATTCTTTTTTTCTGGAGAAAAGGCTTCTCATTTGGGCACTTAATTTCTACCAGTATTACGGTATATGAGTTTCGTGTTACTGCGAATGACAAAGCTCTGTTTTCTTGTAGACTACCAGGTAAGTTGTTGTTAGATTGCCTGATGTTCTGAGTTCAACGAATTTTTAGTAAAATGAATGGTAAAATACTGATTATTTTTTAAACGGGCATTTTATTTATTGAACATTCATGTAAAATGAGAGGCAGCTAATTTTTTGAAAGACTTTCATTCTTCGCCTTTCATGATTATATCAATAAGTAGTTTAAGTTTTGCGTATTCGGAGATGAAATCGACAGTAATAAAGCTACATCACTTTTACTATAGCTGTGGTATTTCTTTTAGGGGATGAACGACGCAGCACTGGTTAAGCCGCGTACACACTAGCGAGCTGTAACTGTAACCGTGGCACGTTAGTGTTACCAAATACGATAGTGTGTACGTGGCTCGCGAGCCTGCCGCGAGCGGAACGTGTTGCATTCGCAGCGAGCCGTCAAGAAACACGTCCACATTCTGTAACTGTAACCGTTGCACGTTACTGTTACCGCGAAACATAGTGAGTACGTGGCTCGCGAGACTGCCGCGAGCGGAACGCGTTGTGTTCGCAGCGAGCCGACGATTGTCGGTTTTTGCTGCGAATCAAAGGGCGCTAGCAGTGCGCTCGTGGATGTCGAGAGCGGAGATTGTGCTGTATGGAACCCCAAGGACAAGGATTACTACAGCTCTTCTTCCACTATAAATCGAGGTATGGCTCGCCCTTCCACTTCTTCCACAAATCAAAACCAACAAACTCCGCTGCAGAACCTACCATACTCCCCGTACAGCAATAATAGCGAGTATTCATCAGATATTAGTTTAGAAAATTATGTTTAAATTCTTTTGAAATAAATTGCATTATTATTTTATTATTATTGAATATAGGATTACCTTGATTTGTTCTTTCAATGGTCCTATCAGCGCCTGGCACACTTCAAGGACAATTGAGCTTATGGCTTGTTTGGAAATGCGAAACAGGTATTGCAAACTTGTAAAAGAATCACCAGTAGCTAAGTATCTCAGCGTCACAGCCAATCTGTCTTGAACCGACACTGCTTCTCGGAAAGAAGTGTTTCTTCGTTCTATCTTGGGCCCAATTATGTTCATTAGATATTCAAAATCAGTTGGGGAGATTCTCGTGAAATTTTTGTAATAACCACTCATTTGTTGATTTCTTAAAAGAAGAATTAGATCACTTCTTTCTCGATACATTCCATGAATACGCCATCTTCATGACCTTTATAACCATCCAGTAAAGCATTTATAGGTATGTATGCTACACAAGCGAGAGACACTTCGTCCGACATCGCGGAGCTTCAAACGAACACTGTGGATAGAGTCGGCTTGTCATTACGGTTACAGTGAGCGTACGCACTAGAACCTCGTTACTGTGTATGTTCGGTTAGTTACAGCTCGCTAGTGAGTACGCTCAGTGAGGTGGCTCGGTGTTCGTCGCGAGCGAAGTTCATTTCACGCGTACGCGCTAGAACGTGGTTACTGTATCTGTTGGGTTACAGTTACAGCTCGCTAGACAGTACTCGGGTTTACTCACTCTGCCTTAAATATTTCTTGCAGACCCGTGAATTTACTATGGTTTCTCGAAATCACTACGGGTGAATGTTGGGATGACTCCTTACCTTTCCTTGCCCCGCGTACTTTCCGCCTCTAATCACCTAGACTAGGAATAAATCGATAAGAAAAAAAAAATGCATGCGGAACCACGGAACGTTCTGACGTACTTAAAATTACACAGCAAGCTGTGCCAGAGGTCGATAGGGTTATAGACCTTTGAAAATCCCAGTCGAGACAGAATTTGAACCGGGGAACTTTCGATTTCCAGTCAGACATCCTAAACACTGGGCCACCAGACCGTTCCTTTTGAAAGCAGTCATTTGAAGTTTTAGGTATTTGTCGTCACTTAATGTATCTCCAATTCTAAAACAAGATCTATATCTACCAAAACTCTATTGTCCGCAGTTGTCGCCATTTTGAAAAACAAGTCATCATATATATTATTTCTATAAGGTGTTTTTTTCTCACAAGCCATTAAATCCTTTCACAGTAAACCGAAATCGGTAAATGAGGTATCATTTTAAAGACTTGGATCTCCGCTATGGTCACATGATATTTTAAGAAAAGAATTTTATCCGAATTATACCCTTAAAGAACAAAAATATCTCCATTTCAAAAACGTGTTGCTACTTTAAAAAATATATATATATATAAATGTGGTATCATTTTAAAGATTAAGGTCTCCACCTTGCTCACATTATACAATTAAGAAAGGAATTTTTCGGAATTGGGGCCTTATAGGGTAAAAGTATCAGTATTACTATAACGTGTTTTATTTGTCACGAGCCGCTTATCTCTCTTGAAACCAAATCGAAATCGAGAAATGAGGTATCATTTTAATTCATCAGAATTTGGCAACATCATATTTTATGAAAGTAATTTTTTCAAATTCGACCCTTTAAGGGCAAAAGGATTATTATAATCATAACATGTTTTTTTCGTCACAAGCCGAAATTGAGAGACGAAATATTATTTTCAAGACGAAGGTCTCTGCTTCAGACACGTCATATTTAACGAAAGAAATTTTTCAGAATGTGATCCTTAAAGGGGAAAAGTATCAATATTTCTACAACGTTTTTCTGTTGCGAGCCATTTATCTCCCTTGATACTTAACCGTAATCGATAAATGAATTATCATTTTAAAGATTAAGATCTCCGCTTTGGTCATATTATTTTTTAAGAAAGGATTTTTTTTTAATTTGGACCTCAAAGGGCAAAAGTAATAACTATGAACGTTACCGTGTACGAAACAGTTCAAAGCCAAGTATCTGGATAGCACCACCCCGTATCGCAGAGATATTAATAAGCTGCTTCACTGGTGTCGACAAGGACTGAGTGCGTTACCGATAGGTAGCAGCACCACGTATCACATAGATTTTAATAAACTGTGTTTTTTGTACAATAAATAGCTTTTTTAATATTTTTTCTGTTACAATAACATTTCTGTTTTGTTATACAATTCCTAGACATTTTACAGGTGAAATTTTCTCATAGGCTGTTGTATGATCGCAGCAACACATATCACATACATATGGATACGCTGTGTGTATTTTGTTCATGTTAGTTGTTTTCCGTTAAGGTCATTGACAGTTTATCATACATATATTTTATGAGTAAAAACTTTTTCTTAATTGATTCGTATCATGTTGTAAGTATTTTTTTATGTATCTATTACACTAAACAAATAAACAATTCCTTCAAATAAGGCGGTTCGTCTTTAGGCGAATTACAAACCACCAATCTCACTATTCATCATATTTTATTCGCGAAATGTGAACACCAGTGAAGCAGCTTATTACAGTTGAATCTCTTCCAAAAAAAACCGCATGGGAATCCAAGATAAAATTTTGAAATTTATAAAAGTACGACCAAAAACACAGCCTCAAATTTTATACAATATTGCTTTAAATCGCGAACACGTGCATCAATTAATATTTATGAGTAGAAAATCCTAATTACACGCATAATTAAAATTCGATGAAGCGATGAATTCAAGAGGTAAATAAACTATTATAGGACCTGCATTTTTATGGGCCCTTAAACAGGTTTTCATCTGCGAAGCTTTTCTTTGTCCTTTACACTAAGTCCCTCTTTCCTTCGAACCCTTAACACGGCTGTCTGGTGAGTTAGGTCAAGGTAGATAGAGGTGGATAGCGTTGCAAATTGAAACACTGTAACTTAGGTCACTGAAATACCTTTCGTCCTTTCCCGGCTAACAATGCAACACGCATTTACTTTTTTGGGAAATGTTAAAGATGTAATCGTAGGAGTTCCTCTTTCAACCACTAATTAGCCACCAAGTAGCCAGTAATCGTAGAAATAAATACGAAATATTTCTTCGATTCTCTTCTAGGAGATATAGCGCGATTTCTCTGTTGTTGAGCACAGTTTTATTGTAATTTTATTCTTATATTTTGTCACGGTGTATTTATCAACGTTAAAAAATGACTAATAAATGTTTTATGATTCCTAACCGTCTTAAATTCACTAAAACATAAGAGTAATGCGCCCAACTCGTATACACAAAATCATAAAACGTTCTGGAAAAATCTGTGTTCTCGAAAATAGGCTAGAAAGTTTACAAATTACACATTTACAGTTCAGCAAGTCACAATATTGGAATTTCTCCTTATGTATCTTTTATGAGCGTAGTAAGTGTAGGAAATAATTACTTCTACCAGGTATTACTGTAAACCTTTGGTCTGCTGTTGTCCCAGATTGAACCGTTCTGCTCCGACCATTCAAGCAAAATAGAACCACGAATTGCGTAAACTGATATAATTTATACTCATTGATATCTAAAATCTGCAATGATTACTAGGAATGTAATAAATTTATAAAACGAAAGTTGTTAATAGTTTTACTTATCCAGAGAAAAATTTACATAATTCTAGTAATAATTGCATTCTCAAGGATAATTCTAAATAGCAAATTTTCGAGGATATTTTACCCTACCATTAAGCATGAGAATTAGGTGCGTAAATTGGTCTACACAGCTATTACAGTTTACTAAAAAAATACGAATAAATGTTCAAGAAGTCCGAAATTTATGACTCTTACTTTTTCAGAGTTTGTGGATTATATATATATAACACTGAACTGCGAAAACATGTGATTAGATTTGTAGTTGTATTGTAATTCTCAGAAAGTAAAACTAAGCAAAGTTCCAGTTGTAATGTGGAAAGAACTATGGAACTGACCGCAAGTCACTGCAAATAATATTCGAAATACATATTACAGAGACACATCACAAACTTGGGTTTCCTGTAGTTAGGATCTAAATAATAAATGGACAGAATCTTGAAACTGGTTACATCATCAGCCTGAAAGATAATTGAGAAAAAACTTTTAATATTCATCTCTAGCTCTTAATTTCTTGGCTAGGGAAATATATCGGCGTTTCTCGAGAAATACAAAAAAATTTCTATCATCAGTTTAGTCAATTATAGAGTTTGCAATGTTCATTATCTTTAGATTACAAGAAAAAGCTAGACGTCAAAAAAACTTATTGCTTGTAGGAATGGAAACTGTGCACCTTTTTTGGACAATATAACCTTGACATCTGATAGGACCATGATAATACGTCTATTAGAACACAATATAGCTTCAAAAACTTGGACGTCTCTTCTCCAAAAATTCTGTAAATTTATATGTGGCACAGAATTTAAAGTATTATTTAGGTATATAAAAGTGAAAAATAAGTGACAGTTGCAAGAAAATATAACTAATTTAGAAATAAAAATTTTGTAATCTGATAAATGTACAGTAATAGAACATTAGGATTGTCTGGTTGACTTGTGTTCGGTTGGAAGGAATAATCAAGCAAATCAAATGAGGATATTGAGAAATCGAATCGGGCTGCTAAGTTTTAAGCAATAGAAACTCTATGTAAATTAGGCATAACTTTAAAATTTTTATTTTCATATTCTAAAAATATGTAATGTGCCACGCACTTGGTAAGTAAACAAGAATAAAAAATATGAAGCAATAGGAAAAAGCAGAGAAAATGTAAGTAAATAGAAATATACCACTTGAATTTAAGAAGAAGTGAAAAAATACACCGGAATTGGTAAGAAAATGTTGAGCATCAACGTGCATATGGGTGGAAAGCCTTCCAATAAAATAATTTGATGTAACCAATAAAATTAGATACATGGGAGCAGCGAACAATCTGTGGATATTATAGAACTGGGGAAGCTATCATTCAATGAGGAATAAATTGATTATTGAAGGCATTTTCAATATAAAGTGAGTAAAAAAAATATCCAATAAGCGCACTGGAAACGAAATATTGCACGCAAAACAAAAGACATATGTCAACGATGGCTTAATGAATATAATCCGGGAAGATAGTGAGTTTTAGGTTGTGAAGTATGTAACTGGAAGTGTTCCGAGGTTAAACATTGGCTTTGTGTGCTACGGTAGATTTCCTTTAATTCTAAACAATAACGTTTCGTTGTCAGGAGATACGAAACCGAAGATAATCAGTTTGAAACGATTCCTGCGAGAAATGGCAAAGAATTCTGCTATGCTGCATGACCGCTACGATTCTGGCCGAGAGTTCTTTGTCTTTCACAGCAACCTCAATTACCCTGCGCAGGCAACGCGGTGTTGTGGTGACGCCGAATGTCAGCTATGTCGGCTACACTTATCTCAGCGGCGAATGTTTCAGGCGCCAAGTTCAAGGATAGATAAAAAGAGCTGAGTGTTTCATTTGAGAGAAACTAAAAAATATGTTAGTAATTATAGTTTAATAAATATGCCAGTAGAACTGTTGGATATTATTTATTTTCCGGACGAGTTTCGCCTCTCGTCGAGATATCTTCAGCGTACAGTTTTGCTGTAATATGTGGTTGGTTGGTTGGTTATTGACTTTGAATATAATGATTTTTACATTTAACGAAATTATTTTTACATGGGAAGCATAATATTACTTATATTTATATATCAGTTTTGGATTACCATGCAGAACGTTTTGTTTATATAAGTATACTAAGATAGGCTTTATATTGCAACTTACATTTAGATTTGCGTTTTGAGGTTTGATCGTTGGTCGCCTGTGACCTCAACCAGCAAGTTGTTTACACTATTGCACTTGGTTTTACAATTTTGGTATAGTTTTGCTCTTATGACTCGACTAGAAATCAATTTTGAAGCATAGATTTCGATGCACGACATTGTTAAACTTTAGTTTTCGTGTGCGCTTTTGCTGTTCTGCTGTTTTCCCGGCGGTGCTCTGTCGGAAGTGTCGTGAGCGGCGAGTTTGAATTTCGTAATTGAATTTATGTGTGTGCTTTGCTTTGTTTTAGCTAAATGTGCATGTGTGGTAGATGGTGGAGACGCAACGTGGTATTAGATTACTGTTGTGGTGAAGTTTTGTGTATTGATGCTGTTTTACGTCAGTTTCGATTTTTATTAACTTGGTTGGTTAAGTTTACATGGTCATTAAGTACGTGTTTTCCTGAGACTACTGCTTTTCTAATCTGATAATTTTCTTGCAGAGTTAAAATATTGTGTTTTGTGTTGTTTGTCGTTAGGATTTTCATGTCTATATTTATGTTCGTGGGGAAATGATTATTGTCTAAGAGATGTTCGGCGAAAGTTGAATGATTGCTGTATTTTAACGCTCGCATGTGTTCCATCTTGTCTGGAATTGTCTCCTTGTTTGGCCGATGTAAAATACATCACAGTTCTGACATGTCAGTTGGTATATGCCAGAGTTATGGAATTTGTTTATTTGTGATTGTGTTCTGATTTGTTTTGGTATTGAGTTGTCTGTTTTGAGAGCAATGTTTATTCCTTGTTTTTTTAAATATATTTGGTACCCTGTGTGTGTGCTTGTTTAAATACGTCATAGTATACCACTTCTTTCCATTGTGTTCCATGTTGTTGGATGTTTGTATGATTTGACGTGTTACTGTTGTTGAAGTGTTTGTGCTTTGTTTGCTGACTTGGTGTAGTGTGATGATCTTGTTCTTTATTTTAGCTTTTTCCAACTTATTTATTATCTTTCTGTTTAAGGCACCAACCGTGTGTGTTGTGTATCCATTTTTCTTGGATATTTCTTTTTTGGTACTGACTTCTTTTTTGTAATTCTGTTTTGTTAAGGGGATTCTGTTTATTCTGTTCAGCATGTGTCTTATTGCAGTCTGTTTGGGGTTGTGTGGATGATTTGATGAGGAGTGTATTATTTGGTCTGTTGCTGTGGGTTTTCTGTACATCTGGAATGTGTGTTTGTTTTGGTTTTTTGCTATAGTGAGGTCTAGAAAATTTAATTGGCCATTGTGTTTTGTTTCAGTGTGAAGGTGATGTTTTTGTATCTTGGTGTAGCTCATTTATAAATATGCTGTCGCCCGTAGAACTTATGCTGTTAAAATTTCTGTCGCGCACCCAGTGAATAAGAAAAATTCAAGACCAGGACTTTAAAATATGCAGTCAGCTGTAAATAAAAATAGTCGTATATTTTAAGGCAGAATTAGCACATTAAGGTTACTGAAATCCAGATTACGAGATTTTTTATTAGTACATTACATATTTCATCATATATTGAGAAAAAATGGAGGAAAAAATGAAAAAAAAAAATACTTTATGAAATTAGCCGGGTGTTTCTTTTATGGTTTTGGAACGGAACAGGGATAACCAATAAAATACATATGAAGAAGCGGTCTGGTATCTCAGTGGTGGTGACTATATGAAGATTGGAAGGTCCCCCGTTATAATACTTGTCTCAGCGGCGATTTTCAAAGCCCTTTAAACTGACTTTCAATTCTGCACAGTTTACTGTGTAATGTGAATCACACCAGAGCGAATCCGCAGTTCTGATTCCACATTAAACTGCAGGTCCCCTTTGCTCCTAGAATTACCGGGTTAAGGAACGGAAGGAACTGGCTGTCCTACCGGGCTTCGTTTGCTTCCTTCAGGAAGGTCCAACCAACCTTCGGGTTGAGGGCAGCGCTTAACTTAGTTAAGTAATTGAAGTGTTTTCTATCTTCCGATGTCTATCACCAAATAAGATAAAAGCTCCACAAAGCTGTAATGTAATTTTCGTCGCTGGCATGAGTCATGATTGATATGTAATGTATTTCTCCAACATCATAAAAAATATTTATATTAGGAGAGAAATTGATTTATTCCCTACATTAAAAATTATGCCTTTACTACTTCTTTTCATAGTTTTTCAGAAGTTCTTTCATGAAGATCCTGGATATAAGCATTGAAATAAGAAACCCATTCTTCCGCTCCTCAAGTGTCTCGCTCCTCATCCTGCGGTATTGTGAGTCCGCGTAAGAGATATGTATAATTGGTCGTCTACCTGCAGGCGCATTCACAGCACTCAATGTTTTGACCACGATAAGCAAATGTACGTACGAATATGCCAGATCTATGAGTTATTATTCAAAGATAGTTGTGTATGACATAGTGTATTAATGTTTGTGATATATTTTAAGTGCGGGGAAAAAAAAAACGATTCCATGTTGTGTCATGATGCTGAACGTAAGCAGCTGACTGAAAAGAAATTGCAGCTACATTAATTTTTAAAAAATCTGTTAATATTTAGGTAATGATTAGTTAGGTGTAGATACAAATTGACCATTAACTTTTAACGTTTTATCCGTTAACATCCAATTATGCAATCTTTGGTCGATGTTATAACAGACGGACATAGTCGTAGACTCACCACTTGGCTACTTGCAGTGATTAGAATATTAGATTACTAGAAAACTCTCCTCTCAAACCAATAATTTTTTTCTCACAGTAGATGATACATATTCGATATACAAAATGCAAGACTTGCGTTGGGCTGAACGAATTAAGTGCAATGAAATACGAAATTTATGGTTGGCCTGGAGTTGTTTATAGTATTTTGCTAGAATCATCATTTAAGCATAGTAAGAATTCATATCTGAAAGCTGACTAATGAAAGCGTCCTGTACCTTCTTATTACACTTCTAGCAATCACTGTATGTCGCTTGATTTTAGACTAAAATTGATACGGAATATTACTATCAAATCAATATTTCAGGTGCAGAGGAACCCAAGTAGTCAAAACTAACACGCACGGAGTAAACAACATGTTTTTTGTGATTCTGTACAAGATTTTACCTCGGAGATATTTTAAGTACACTGGCAGAAGAACGACAGCTCTAAGAGCACCAGACCATGAAATTACTATCAGAACACCTCGTGTGTAATGTATGAGGTACAATGTTATTACTAGAGCACTTCAGCCGGCTTGGCTATGCAGTAAAATCCGTCTCTCTAGCGTTATGTGGAACACCCGGGTCAACCGCACTGAATCCAAAACACTATCTGATTAAGGCAGTAAGAGAAGAAGAGCTGCCGAAAACAGGCGGGAAGGTAATCGGCCATAGGTTTCATAAAGGAACGCTTTCGATGTAAGTCTGGACTGATAGCTGGTAGCTAGCGGAAAACCGAAAATTGGAAAACGAAGCCGGATTCTCATGAATGCGAGGCTAAAATATTGCATGTTGCCTACCAGAGCCGGAGAAACAAACGCAGTGAGGATTGTGTCCTGCAGCGAGAAGGAAACTTTCCATCTGACCGAATTTTGCCTCACACGCAGAGCTTCTTTTGTTGAGAGTTATAAGATTTAAATTTTGGTGAGTAAACTTACATTAATTTCTTTCATTATTATTATTTTTAGCCGCTAAATGACGGAACTCGTGATAAGTGATATTGCGTCGAATTTTTGTAAACCTTAGGAACACCGAAAAGGAAAGTTTAGGACACTCCATCAGATTTTAATGACAATGCTATGAATATCTCGAAGGAATAAAGCTACGCAGAAGTCTTTTGGATTCTATAGGTTGATGTCCCATGAACACGTTTCATAAATTGCAAAAGTTATGAAAGAATGTTTTCTCCTTGACAATGCTGTGTGGTGCATACATCAGGCAGATTCGTCATGTAGTTATCCGCCAATTCTTCGCTATCGTTGTTACTGTGGTATAAGGGCGCCTCCACAAAATCTGACTCAGACTTTCGTTCTCTCAAGTTAATCAAGATTTTCGCTCTTGGGTAAGGACTTGGTCGTGTTTTATGGTGAAAATGCATCTGAAAGTTTGCCGATTTCAGTTATAGGAGACTTTCGCAGTACTCGCCAACACAGCAGTTCTTCTTTCCAGCAGAGGAACTACTGAAATCCTGCCAAATTAGGGTTTAATATTTCCAGGTGAGTTATGGTATGTTCCGATTCTTTCTGCACAAAATTGATAGAGAATCCATTAAAATTACGTTTCCTGACGTTCTGGCGGATCCAATTAGCAAATTATAAAGGACTGGAATCAACGCTCTAAACACTATAAGAATCCCGTGGCGGGCAAATTGTGAAACCAACACCCATTGATGCCCTAGTGCTCGCCACATTTATTGATAAGTAATGGGGTCTGCACGTCTCATCTTCAGCAGTCATTGGGGATTGGCGACAGAAGTGAAAAATTAAAACTATGAATATCATACGCGCAACACATCATAGTTATAGCTACAGATATACTAAATAATAATAATTCTGTATGGTCGTAATAAACTGGGACAGGTGTCTTAGACACCTTAACCTTACCGGGTAGTGGTACCAGGTACAGGGGATCTATAGTTTAACGTGGAATCTGAACCACGGAAGCGTTCTAGAGTACTTCACGTTACACAGCAAGTTGTGTCAGAGGTGAAGGCTGGGTTAAGAGTCTACGAAAATCCCTGCCGATTCGAACCGGGGAACTTTCGTTTCCCAGGCATACACTTTAACCACTGAGCCATTAGACCGTCACATAAATTTTGTTAACATTATCATGTCGGTGACGCGAACTCATACTAAAACTGTAACTTAGTCTACAGCCCGAAGGTTGATCGAATTTCCCCGAAGGAAATGAACGAAGTTATTGTGTCGGAGGCAGGAGGGCTCATTTCTATCCTCAGGAACCTATAGGTTGACATAGAATCGGAATCACGGCTTAGTTCATATAATCAGATACAACTCGTAAAAATTCCTTCTGGATTTGAACCAGCGACTGGAAGAGAAACTTTCGGAAGTAAGCGCGTTAACTGCAGGGTTTCCAGATCGTATTTTTTTTTAAGTATACGTATGAAAAATTCCATCAAAATCGGTTAAAAAGTGAGTGTTTGTATAAAAAACATTCATTTCTATATATTAGAAGATACAGGTATAATCTATACTTTCACTGCTTTCCAAGCGCAACACGTCATTCTTGTAGCTACGGATATACTAGTAACATTACAATGTTGGTGACGTGAACTCAGATTTATCAATCCAAAAAGCGTCCAACACGTCATAGCATGTTGGTGACGGAAAGTCGCGAACTCATAGATTTACATCATGCTAACATCTCCTAAAGCGCCTATGAAAGTTTTCATAAACAAATAAAATAAAATAAAAAATATATTTTTAAATAAAAAAAGTCGTTGAACCGATGGCTCCTCCAACTTAATGTCTGGGTTAACATTTTTGCTTTTGTTTTACTATTACGCAATACTGTTCTTTCTCTCATACCGTCTGACACATTTCTTGCCTCATCTGAACATTTCCATCAAGTTTTGAACTGCGCCATTTGTTTCATTTATTGTGTGGGAGTGTCGATATCATCCTACAGTTCTGTGCTGTATAGCTTCCTTATTTTCTCAAGTCAGTATATGTCATTTAATTTTTCCTTGTATCTTCATCTAAATGGGATCTGGTCGTCATAAAAGCGAATGAATTTTTCTTGGAAACTGAACTTCAGGAACTGTTACATTCAGCGTGCTGTTCAATGAACACTATGTAGTATACTCGTCTGCGAGCTAATGGAGGAGGCAGGTCAAGCCTTAAAATATGCAGCTCCCCGTCCATGAATCCCGTCACTCGGTTTTCTGGGCTAAACATGACCTCACCACCCTGTATGTATTGAAGAACATTCAATCGGTCAGAAGTCTGGTGTTCGAGATTCTCTATAATACAGTTTACTGCAATGATTTTATCTCAGCTAGAGCCAGAGACATTGTATTATATGCTGATTCTCTCATGAGGGATGAAAATATAGGTTGACGAAACATTATTAGACGACTCAGTACTATTTTTATTTTTAAAGCTATCGCAATGTTGCCATATAACCATCTCTTAAGAAGACAAAAGCAACGAATAGGTGATTTTTTTTTTTTAAAGTGATAGAGATAACAGTGAAAAGTACAATACACTTCTGTCAGGACCATTGTTTAATGGGACCCACAGTTCAGCTTGTAATCACTCCAAAAACATTTTTAGCCTACTTCACACAGACAATGCAACTTTCGCCCGTTACATTTCACATTCTAGACATAGATTCACTTGGAGGATTTTCTGATCGCTTGCCAGACACCTCCTATCGCAAACGGTACCCGTAGAGAAATATCAAGTTGGACGATACACAATTGTAAGTGTGAACACGCGTCATTTGTAATGTCAGCGCGCAGGTGGATTTAACTAAGTGCTGTGTTGGTCTTCTGTGCTCCTTACTAGGGAGAGAAAAATAATCAGTCTGATATGAAATGTATACATTGAATGGAACATATTCGCATGAGCTTGTTGTCTGGTTACATGGTGAAATTAATACTTAACTGAAAATCAACTAAAGGGAGCGTTATGCTTATTTAGGTAACTATCTTATTATTTTATTTTCTCAGTCCGTGTACGATGTGGTTTTAGTTAGTTGTAAAATAAAACAACAAACAATCAGCATGAAATTTAAGAACAGCTCATTTTGGATTGTTTAGTTTGTATTAGGTCGGTTTCTATTGCTTACTTGTCCATTAGACACTGTACCACCTCTTAACCAAGATTCGATAGGAAGGAGGATGGATACATTTTTTTTAATATTCTTCTGACAACTGATTGAAAACCGTAGGTCGGGACCTTGTTGTACCATGTGCAGTCTATTGAAACTAGGTATAGTATATTTAAAATTACGAATAGACGTCTAGGAGCTCGAACCAGCGTCATCGCAAATGCAATGTGAAGCTCTTATTACCACTATGAATGGAATCCATTTTTGCTCGAAATTGAACATTTTTCGTATTTGTAACTTGAGGCACTGCATATAAACAGTTCTTTATTATCATTTTTTTCTACAGGAATGGAAATATTATAAATAGTTTCATTAAGGTCTACATTTCTCTAGCGTTGTTTGAAGGCGTCATCTAGTTAGCTTTTCGAGTGCAGTATTTTTTTTTCAGTTTATGTTGTGTTTTTATTTACTTCTTTTTGCGATAGTTCCACAGTTACGAGACGGTAGCCGCTACATATCTCGTTCGTGGTCTCCGAATTAAACACTCAGTATCTTAAACTATCAATTTCCAACGTTATGTAAATGTTTGATGCTTCACTGTTCGATACGCACTACGGAACAATTTGAGATTTGTCACTGGACTTTCGTTAATGATGAATCGTTCACCACCACCTCTCCTACACTGCACGCAAGATCTGATAATGAAAATTTCTTCTACAACCAGGTTTCGAACTACTGTCGTCCCGAATCATGGCTCTGCCAGGTTTGAATTTTTTAAATACCATATTAGGTATTAATAACGTACTAACTTCGTTACACTAAGGTGATGTATAAATACTAACAGATACTGTATTCGCACTGTAACCCTTCAATTCCTTGTAAAACGGGCAGTACAGTAATTTTAAACAACTAATTACAAACACAGGTACAAGAAAAATAAATTATTATTAGTAATGCAAACTCTGTAACAATTAGAAAATATAACTGACATTATTTAAATTCATGTATGAAAAAGCTTAAATAACCTGATTTTGTGATGTACAGAATTTCACAAACATTTTACTATATTTGTAATATACGTATGTTCTATATAAATGAATAAATGATCGTCATACACGATGTCCAAAGCATGCTGTCATTGAAACGCTGAGAGACACATAATGATGCTAAAAATTTCCAACCTTATTCAGCGAAAAAACAAATTACCTTATAATTTTTTTGTGAAGTTTCTTATTTTCAATCCAAACTACCTATTGTTACTTACAATTTCAAGCAAAAATTAATAAAAGTCGCAAGTATTTCCGAACCCTGCAAGATGACAGTGAAGTGAAAGTACCTGTGAAATTTGCGTTTGCTAAATCTGTTTACAAACACTTGTCAGTCAGTTTGCAAAAATCGATTAGAAGTTCACTAAAAATTACAAATAAATATACCGGGGTTAGAATTAAAATATTTCCGAATGTGATGCCCAAATGTTTGTTTCATTGTCAGAACATACCTGTAATGTTAACAGCGCTGGGCGGCCTTAGAATGAATTCTGAAGGCGGGAAGAAACAACAGCTAGGCCATATGTGTCTGAATTGCATAATAATATGGGCGATACTCTCTTTGAGGCAATAATCGGTGAGGAAGGCATTAGCCGGTGCTGTTTAGCATAAGGTGGCTGCACCACTTTGATATAAAAGTGGCATGTGTCGGAGTTTGTCACCATACTTGAAAACGCGACTGGAATGAATAATGACCTTAGAGGCGGTTCGCTTTGGGAAAGCATCTGCATGAAGCTAATTAGCACAGCACATACATGGCGGCGAGCCCCTTTGATGTCTGAAGTCGCCAGAGTTAGGTTAAGGATGCGACGTGGGTGGTCCCGATGATTAATGGCTTTTCGGACAGCTAAATGACCTTGTTTTGGCAGCAGGATGATTTACTATGAGACAGTACAGTCTTTGACATTATTTCTGGCCGCCGGTGAAAAATTCTATCACTCTTATTTTGCACAATCTGGCATCAATGTCATCCCAGGCAACAGGAACGCAATACTGGCTCCGCCTCCTCGCAATTTCATTGGTGGATATTTTATTCAGAGCCATCTATACTGCAGATTTTTCATTTCCTTAAGTCAATGCAGGAAACAATTGGCCAACAGGTAGGAATTAAGCTCCTCCCACTGACGATTCTTATTGGCTGAACAGTTCATCATCCTACCATTACATTTCTATAATACTTTACCAAAATTCAGATCTTGAAACGTTTGCCAAAAGTTCTAATTAACGGGATTGCATTAAAGTGAGGCAGGAAACAGGCTCAATGCTGTATATTACTACGGTTGATTAGCATAAAACTATAACGATAAGATTGTTATACTCATTTTGATAATTCCTTCGGATAATATTTCACTCATATATCTGGTCAGTCCACAAACCAAGGGATAATCATGTTCCATGAGGTAGAATTTTTAGTACTACGAAACTACAGAAACAAGAAATTATTTCGGAAGTGTCTCTCTCCAAGATGGATTGAATGAAACAAGTCTTCCTACGCTGCGTTGTATACGCCTATTCGAGGAAAGTAGCACCGAGCTTGCAGTGGTCCTATGGTTAGCGTTCTGGGTTGCTGAGCGAGCTGTTCCGAGTTCAAATCCAAGTAGTTCTTATTATTTTTTTTTTTAATTTAGAGAATCTATCTTTACTTGTATTTTATTTTTAAGCGTACCGAAACTGCACATTGCTTATTAGTATAAGGTATCCATGATTCTTTCCTAACTGCGTCAGGAAATAAGATAAACATCTGCGAAACTACCCAATGTTTCGTAACTAATAGCCGACGTAAGCATGAAAGATTTGCGGCAGCAGAACTGACGAAAATCTACACGGGTTTCAAGCCGCGCCGAAATCATATCATCTGTCCCTTTTCAAACGACACACATGTTTCCAATATATTTATTTCACAGTAGAACGATCATCGCGTTTCAGAAAGAAATAATTTACAAGAGGAATTATTGCTCTCTTTGTAGGTGGACGATAATGATTATGCACTATATAAATAAATGAGAGTTAATCGCGCAGAACTAAATATTAGCACCGCAACAAATTAAACGACCATTGTCACTAAAAAATATACAACCAGATTATTATCGTAGGACAAAAATAAATTCTTTTATAACTGGTGTAAGTAATTAAAGTTAATTGAGAATCGGGCTTAAAGACAGGGAGTTCTTAAATGACCGTTTTTCCCGTTTTCTACAATGCTGTTAGTTGTTGACACTATTACTTCATGATCTTTACAGCATTGGGATTTATTAAATACTGGGTCTACATGCTCATTACTTAACAAGGCGTGAAATTACCTGCGTTATTCTTTGTTTGGAATAACATAAATAAATACAAGCATTTGGCGAATGAGGATGTCGCCGTTCGCGTGATTGTTCTTTAGTCTCCGGTATAAAGTGGAACGCTCAAGTTTTGTCACCCGTCATAATCGACTCCATAATCGCCTAGGTCTCAAGGATTCAAACAAACACAGTCTACCGGTAAAGTAAGGTTGATGATGTCTAAAGACCGGAAGACCGAGCAAATGCTGGGACGATTCTTATAGAAGGCCATGGCCGTTCCCTACTGTAATAACTTCAACATCGATGAAACGTAAAGCAATAAACAAAAAAATAAGGATAGGGAGAAGGTATTGTTAATCGATTTCAAGCCAGCTGCGACCTCCTCAATAAATTTAAAAATTCTTATGATTTTACGCCTCGTCGACATAGAGGTGATTATTGGCTGGATAGGAGTAGTGGCAAGGATTTCGGCCATGCCCTTGTAAAGAACCTATTCCGGTATTCATATGGAGTGATTTGGGTAAACCTTGGAAACCACAAATATGCATGGCCGAACTTGGATTCGAACCATTGTCATTTACAGCAACGACCAACGTGTGTTCCGAAATGGTAATGATGTAGAAAAATAGATATTTGTTCAACCTCTAAAACTGTAAATAAATTAATTTGATTCTTTATCTATGAATGCTTAGGGAGACGTTACTTTTTGTATTGCCCTCATGCAGTTAACATGGATTCCCACCGTATTTTCAATTGCCAGCTGTAAGTTGGATAATTCTGAAACCAACAAAAACTTTTGCCAAATGTGCGGCTCGTGTTAAATTATTACGTGCATTATTTACGTGTTATAAAGGTATTCTTACTTGCCGAAGGAAGTAGGAAACTTAAGACTTTTTCCTGGTAAGCGTTGCCATATTTACTTTCTGCGATGTTGCCACGATGTTCTGCCTAGTAGTCGCAGCGCTGTAGCAATTTCCCTATACCAGAAATAGTGTCTCATAGCTGGACACACACATAGGCGAAATGAAAAATTATTTATGTTCCAGTCTCATCTAGAATATTTTCATTTAACTGATTACTTCTCTTGCAACAGTTCGATTCTGTATACAGATTACTATTCAATCACGGATTGTTGTATCTATATGTATATTTTTTCTTTGGTCATATAATTTATGAGGACAGTAGATTCTGTGAGTCCAGGTGTCCTAGTGGTAACGCGCTGGGCTGTCAAAGTGCTGGTTCTCGGTTCAAGCCCAGGATGCTGTTATTTTTTTTTTTTTCATTCTTTATCTCCTTTTCACTTGTTGCAAAATACATATCATATAAGTAAGTTTATATATATTTCGTGGTCAATTGGAACAGTGGAAATGAATCATAAAATTAATGTTTGGCTGAAATGAGAAAGTGTCAACGCATGATGCGTGAGTAGGAACTGAAAGCCAGTTTTCCAATAAATTTAATTTAACCATTTCGATTTGTGCCACTCAACTTAACCAATTTTTTTCTAGTGCAAAGGCGGGAGATTGATAATTGGGGCAATGATGGCTGTTTAAAAATAAACAAGGACATAAATCAAACTAATGTGCGGTTTTTGTAGCTAACGTTCCTGGTATTAGTAAGCAAACCAGAATTGAAAATGTGAGTAGTTATTCTTACGAAAACAAAAAATCATCATTGACGAATAACATGCCAATGAGAGGTTCCGTATTTGACAAAATGCTGCTCCTACTAGTGATCAGTAATGATATAATTGATGTATATCCTCAATATAACGACATGATAACCTTGTTTCCGAAATCTGAAATTGCAAGAAAGAAACAGGAAATTTGAGGAAGGAGGAAAGATAATGCCAGTCTCGTTATAAGTTGTTGTTACCTCTCTGGTAATCCAGAAAGAATGTTACTGTAAGTGGCTCAGATTCGCGGGTGCCATGCTGATCCCGGAAGCTAGTGCGGTGTCTCGCGGTTCCACGGTTCGAGTCAGGCCGCAGGCAAAAGTGGTTTTATGAGTGTTTTTCTTGTGTTGCCTGTAAACTGGGACAGTGAAAACATATTATACACTTAATGAGAATCAAAAGCTACACATGTCTGCATGTATCTATTAAGCAATCCAAATTCGTTTTTGTTGTTATTCTTTAGTAAAGTCATTATTATTGCAATGGCTCGGAAAAAGATTAGTTTTTAAGCAACGAAAAAAAAAAAAAAAAAAAAAAAAAAAAAAAAAAAAACGGCCACGGTCCTTGAGAAAGGGCAATTCCACATTCCTTTGAGCAATTTTGGATTTTGTTTTTTCTATTTAAACCCACATTTTGATGGCTGGATCGTGAATATGAATTGAGTACTTTCTAATGACGCTGATGAACTTTACCCTTCATCCAATTCGTTCGGCTATGAATTAATGTAAACATATGATTTGTAATTGCATCTAAACATAACTGACAATCATTTTTAAAAGTGAGGTTCAAAATTTTTTGCTATTAATAGATCAGTCAAGCATCCGTACAATTCAATCAATGAAACAATACAGTTTCTGATCCATCATTCAACCAAAATATTATTGGATTAATTTCCTATTCGTTTGCTGAATAGTAACGCAATCAAGATTTAATTTAGAACTACTGGTATCTTTAGGTATTGACATATTAACCTGTTGTACGCTAAAGTGATGCTAAAGTCAAACACAATCCGTTTCAGAATACTGAAATGAGTAAGAATCCAGTCTTACAGTACAAATCAGGATACTGGATGTAAATTCATTTAGCCAAAGTTTCAAGCAAGTAGTTTGTTTCCTCATAGTTGTAGAAGAACGATAGTCAGGATATGGACGTCGTAACATCCACGAGGAAGAGGAGTGGTTTTATAAATATCCTACGTTTCAGTTATTCTAAGCTATCAGTTTCTAAATTTCTGAAAGATTTTGTCCCAAGTTAAAAATCATAAAACAGCAGATAGAAATAGTGACACTTATTTTGCGTAACGTTTTGGTAACAGATAAACTACTATGTTGTTAAGTAAAAATTGCGTGTCAGCTGATAGATGAAGTTAGCACTATCTAGAGCCACACTGTTATTAATTATAAGGATTTATACTTTATCTCTGTTACACTCTGCAAGTGATGTGTAGTAGGATTTTTTTTTTTTTTTTTTTTAATGGCATTTGGCAACGGAGGTCATACAGCCAGCTCCAGGTAATTTAATTGCTTTCAGTGTATGGACGCCACAGGACGGACAGGACGTTCACACAGACATACAACACTTAACATCCATGCCCGCGGCCGGATTCGAACCGGCGGCCTTCGGCACGCGGAGCCAGCACTCTAGCCCCTACGCTACCGATGCCGGCGTGTAGTAGGATAATCACGAGGAAGTCGGGCTGTTTACACACATCGTTAAGCGCGCAGCATTTCCTTGACCGGATTGTACGGAATATCCATTCGCAAGATATTCCGACTGCTTTAACAATTCATAATGATTTAACTTCTATCAATACTCGTACGTTTTGTTATTATATTACTGTTGACAGTAACATCAAAATTAAAACACCCAGAGCTCGAATAAAATCCGCAGTAGCTTACTTCGGAGAAGTGAAAAGTTAAGTAACGGAAAAGAAGCGATTGCTTTAGTTATTAAAGCGTCAGCATAAATATAACAAGAAACTAAGTCAGTATGCTGTTATAATCTTTTACAGACGTATATATGTATATTTGTATTTGTGAAATATTCTAATTTTTTTTATTGTATTTCGCTAAAATATGGGCGTAAAGTGATGTTGCACCATCAACTTGGACATCAATTGATTTTTTCTGAAACACTGTATTTTCAACCTCACCACTTCAGAAGACTCGTTATTTGGTAGATCCTCCGATTTGTTTGAACTTCATTGGCTGGAGATCGCGGCCCACCCATATCACTGTAAACTAATAATTACAAGGATCTTTAACGCTTCGAATAATTAAATTCTGACGGTTCGGCTAAACTGCTATAGCTTTTATCAGTCCATCGTTCGCTCGGATTCACAGCAGAATTGACGCGTCTAGATTAAAAGAAATTTGGGTAAATTTTTATTTTCTCAAACACAATAAATGTTCGTATAGAATGAATGGAGGAATTTTATAAATAATCTAGACGACAGTCTTAAAAAATCTACGAGTGAGAGCATTACAGCACTTGTTTCTCATTTAAGAATATAGTTGAATATTGGAGTGAAATAAAGTGTATCTTAATGCTTGATAGCAGAGTATCAGGAAAGTGAAACACAGGTTATTTATAGAAGAAGGACGTTCATAATTTCCTGTTTCCGCTTAAGAAGGCGGAAATTTTGGTAGGCACTCGCTTTTCTTTCGATCTTTCCTTCCAGTTTACTAAATGAATGGACTATTGGTCATTATTGTATATCCATGCTTTTGTATATCGCCATCAGTGTCGGTTTCAGTACTACCTTCTAGAAGTGTGTCTTCTTTATTTATCAAATGTAATGAGATATAATAATTCCTTTGTTCTAACAGTTATGGGCAGCAGTCTAGGTGCTTAATGGTTAAGGCAGATTGAAAGAAATGGCAGTATCATGGGTTCAAACCACTTGGTCTAAATGAATTTTTACTGAATTTACTTTGTTCATGTCATTAGTCAAGGACGATCAGTTATTTGGATCCCACGGTATAGCCACGACTCAAGCGTAATACACAGCAAAGAGACTTTCACTAGGCTGCCGAAGTAATTAATAATTCAAATTTCATTTCACCTGAATGTATTATTATAGCATCGTGGTATGTGGAATGAAGAAACATAAAAACAAATATGAAAAGCATAACTGAAGAATCTCGTAATTACGAAAAGTGAAGTGACTTGTCTGTTTTATTATTATTATTTAATCTGCTTAACGTCTCTCTAACAGCGAGGTTTTTGCTATCAGATAGGTTTTTTTGTAGATTGGATCGTTTATACTTCTTTCATTTAAATAAATCTAGAGCAAAAGGAGTATATAACTTTCTTACCGACGTACAAACTTCCTTCACAGTACAGTTTAATTATCATCTGTGTCTATCCAATCTGATTGAGTCCCAGCAGTTTCTTTGATGTTAATGTAGTCTGTTTTGCATTTCTATTTTCCTTTCATTCTCAGCTTTGTCGGCTTAGACTGATAGTGTCCCATCAGAGATTATACACTATTTACTGAGAAATGCAAAACCGACTACATTAACATGAAATATACTGCTAAGACTCAATCAGATTGAATAGACGCAGATGAAAGAAAGAAAAAATAATTAAACTGTATGGTAGAAACGTAAGGAAGGTTGTACGTCGGTAAGAAAGTTATATACTCCTTTTGCTCTAGATTTATTTACATGAGAGAAGTATAAACGATCAAATCTGCAAAAAACCTATCTGATAGCAAAAAATCCATAACATGGTTCTAACACTGCATGGATAGAGCCCAGGGCTTCACAGTAATGAACCTTCAATTAAAAACAGTGACAACATTTCAAACGTGGCGTTGTACAAGATATTCACATTTATGCTGGCAGATGAAGTATAAAAAAAAAATCCCTTGTTTTGGAAATCGTGGCCTAAGACAGAATTTGTAGGAAGATATATTCACATAAATAGACTGGAAATACAGGATAACAGTTTTAAGAGTCCTTATTTTCATTAATATCCACATACAGAACGATTGATTTCTGCGACAAGTCACTTCATATTTCGTAATTACGAGATTCTTCAGTTATTGTTTTCATCTTTGTTTTTATGTTTCTTCATTCCACATACCACCATGCTATAATAATACATTCAGGTAAAATGAAATCTGAATTATTAATTACTTCGGCAGCCTAGTGAAAGTCTCTTTGCTGTGTATTACGCTTGAGTCGTGGCTATACCGCGGGATCCAAATAACTGATCGTCCTTGACTACTGACATGAACAAAGTAAATTCAGTAAAAATTCATTTAGACCAAGTGGTTTGAACCCATGATACTGCCATTTCTTTCAATCTGCCTTAACCATTAAGCACCTAGACTGCTGCCCATAACTGTTAGAACAAAGGAATTATTATATCTCATTACATTTGATAAATAAAGAAGACACACTTCTAGAAGGTAGTACTGAAACCGACACTGATGGCGATATACAAAAGCATGCATATACAATAATGACCAATAGTCCATTCATTTAGTAAACTGGAAGGAAAGATCGAAAGAAAGGCGAGTGCCTACCAAAATTTCCGCCTTCTTAAGCGGAAACAGGAAATTATGAACGTCCTTCTTCTATAAATAACCTGTGTTTCACTTTCCTGATACTCTGCTATCAAGCATTAAGATACACTTTATTTCACTCCAATATTCAACTATATTCTTAAATGAGAAACAAGTGCTGTAATGCTCTCACTCGTAGATTTTTTAAGACTGTCGTCTAGATTATTTATAAAATTCCTCCATTCATTCTATACGAACATTTATTGTGTTTGAGAAAATAAAAATTTACCCAAATTTCTTTTAATCTAGACGCGTCAATTCTGCTGTGAATCCGAGCGAACGATGGACTGATAAAAGCTATAGCAGTTTAGCCGAACCGTCAGAATTTAATTATTCGAAGCGTTAAAGATCCTTGTAATTATTAGTTTACAGTGATATGGGTGGGCCGCGATCTCCAGCCAATGAAGTTCAAACAAATCGGAGGATCTACCAAATAACGAGTCTTCTGAAGTGGTGAGGTTGAAAATACAGTGTTTCAGAAAAAATCAATTGATGTCCAAGTTGATGGTGCAACATCACTTTACGCCCATATTTTAGCGAAATACAATAAAAAAATTAGAATATTTCACAAATACAAATATACATATATACGTCTGTAAAAGATTATAACAGCATACTGACTTAGTTTCTTGTTATATTTATGCTGACGCTTTAATAACTAAAGCAATCGCTTCTTTTCCGTTACTTAACTTTTCACTTCTCCGAAGTAAGCTACTGCGGATTTTATTCGAGCTCTGGGTGTTTTAATTTTGATGTTACTGTGAATAGTAATATAATAACAAAACGTACGAGTATTGATAGAAGTTAAATCATTATGAATTGTTAAAGCAGTCGGAATATCTTGCGAATGGATATTCCGTACAATCCGGTCAAGGAAATGCTGCGCGCTTAACGATGTGTGTAAACAGCCCGACTTCCTCGTGATTATCCTACTACACGCCGGCCTCGGTAGCGTAGGGGCTAGAGTGCTGGCTCCGCGTGCCGAAGGCCGCCGGTTCGAATCCCGCCGCGGGCATGGATGTTAAGTGTTGTATGTCTGTGTGAATGTCCTGTCCGTCCTGTGGCGTCCATACACTGAAAGCAATTAAATTACCTAGAGCTGGCTGTATGGCCTCCGTTGCCAAATGCCATTAAAAAAAAAAAAAAATCCTACTACACATCTCTTGCAGAGTGTAACAGAGATAAAGTATAAATCCTTATAATTAATAACAGTGTGGCTCTAGATAGTGCTAACTTCATCTATCAGCTGACACGCAATTTTTACTTAACAACATAGTAGTTTATCTGTTACCAAAACGTTACGCAAAATAAGTGTCACTATTTCTATCTGCTGTTTTATGATTTTTAACTTGGGACAAAATCTTTCAGAAATTTAGAAACTGATAGCTTAGAATAACTGAAACGTAAGATATTTATAAAACCACTCCTCTTCCTCGTGGATGTTACGACGTCCATATCCTGACTATCGTTCTTCTACAACTATGAGGAATCAAACTACTTGCTTGAAACTTTGGCTAAATGAATTTACATCCAGTATCCTGATTTGTACTGTAAGACTGGATTCTTACTCATTTCAGTATTCTGAAACGGATTGTGTTTGACTTTAGCATCACTTTAGCGTACAACAGGTTAATATGTCAATACCTAAAGATACCAGTAGTTCTAAATTAAATCTTGATTGCGTTACTATTCAGCAAACGAATAGGAAATTAATCCAATAATATTTTGGTTGAATGATGGATCAGAAACTGTAATGTTTCATTGATTGAATTGTACGGATGCTTGACTGATCTATTAATAGCAAAAAATTTTGAACCTCACTTTTAAAAATGATTGTCAGTTATGTTTAGATGCAATTACAAATCATATGTTTACATTAATTCATAGCCGAACGAATTGGATGAAGGGTAAAGTTCATCAGCGTCATTAGAAAGTACTCAATTCATATTCACGATCCAGCCATCAAAATGTGGGTTTAAATAGAAAAAACAAAATCCAAAATTGCTCAAAGGAATGTGGAATTGCCCTTTCTCAAGGACCGTGGCCGTTTTTTTTTTTTTTGTTTTTTTTTTTCGTTGCTTAAAAACTAATCTTTTCCGAGCCATTGCAATAATAATGACTTTACTAAAGAATAACAACAAAAACGAATTTGGATTGCTTAATAGATACATGCAGACATGTGTAGCTTTTGATTCTCATTAAGTGTATAATATGTTTTCACTGTCCCAGTTTACAGGCAACACAAGAAAAACACTCATAAAACCACTTTTGCCTGCGGCCTGACTCGAACCGTGGAACCGCGAGACACCGCACTAGCTTCCGGGATCAGCATGGCACCCGCGAATCTGAGCCACTTACAGTAACATTCTTTCTGGATTACCAGAGAGGTAACAACAACTTATAACGAGACTGGCATTATCTTTCCTCCTTCCTCAAATTTCCTGTTTCTTTCTTGCAATTTCAGATTTCGGAAACAAGGTTATCATGTCGTTATATTGAGGATATACATCAATTATATCATTACTGATCACTAGTAGGAGCAGCATTTTGTCAAATACGGAACCTCTCATTGGCATGTTATTCGTCAATGATGATTTTTTGTTTTCGTAAGAATAACTACTCACATTTTCAATTCTGGTTTGCTTTCTAATACCAGGAACGTTAGCTACAAAAACCGCACATTAGTTTGATTTATGTCCTTGTTTATTTTTAAACAGCCATCATTGCCCCAATTATCAATCTCCCGCCTTTGCACTAGAAAAAAATTGGTTAAGTTGAGTGGCACAAATCGAAATGGTTAAATTAAATTTATTGGAAAACTGGCTTTCAGTTCCTACTCACGCATCATGCGTTGACACTTTCTCATTTCAGCCAAACATTAATTTTATGATTCATTTCCACTGTTCCAATTGACCACGAAATATATATAAACTTACTTATATGATATGTATTTTGCAACAAGTGAAAAGGAGATAAAGAATGAAAAAAAAAAATAACAGCACCTGGGCTTGAACCGAGAACCAGCACTTCGACAGCCCAGCGCGTTACCACTAGGACACCTGGATTCACAGAATCTACTGTCTCATAAATTATATGACCAAAGAAAAAATATACATATAGATACAACAATCCGTGATTGAATAGTAATCTGTATACAGAATCGAACTGTTGCAAGAGAAGTAATCAGTTAAATGAAAATATTCTAGATGAGACTGGAACGTAAATAATTTTTCATTTCGCCTATGTGTGTGTCCAGCTATGAGACACTATTTCTGGTATAGGGAAATTGCTACAGCGCTGCGACTACTAGGCAGAACATCGTGGCAACATCGCAGAAAGTAAATATGGCAACGCTTACCAGGAAAAGTCTTAAGTTTCCTACTTCCTCCGGCAAGGAAGAATACCTTTATAACACGTAAATAATGCACGTAATAATTTAACACGAGCCGCACATTTGGCAAAAGTTTTTGTTGGTTTCAGAATTATCCAACTTACAGCTGGCAATTGAAAATACGGTGGGAATCCATGTTAACTGCATGAGGGCAATACAAAAGTAACGTCTCCAAAGCATTCATAGATAAAGAATCAAATTAATTTATTTACAGTTTTAGAGGTTGAACAAATATCTATTTTTCAACATCATTCCCATTTCGGAACACACGTTGGTCGTTGCTGTAAATGACAATGGTTCGAATCCAAGTTCGGCCATGCATATTTGTGGTTTCCAAGGTTTACCCAAATCACTCCATATGAATACCGGAATAGGTTCTTTACAAGGGCATGGCCGAAATCCTTGCCACTACTCCTATCCAGCCAATAATCACCTCTATGTCGACGAGGCGTAAAATCATAAGAATTTTTAAATTTATTGAGGAGGTCGCAGCTGGCTTGAAATCGATTAACAATACCTTCTCCCTATCCTTATTTTTTGTTTATTGCTTTACGTTTCATCGATGTTGAAGTTATTACAGTAGGGAACGGCCATGGCCTTCTATAAGAATCGTCCCAGCATTTGCTCGGTCTTCCGGTCTTTAGACATCATCAACCTTACTTTACCGGTAGACTGTGTTTGTTTGAATCCTTGAGACCTAGGCGATTATGGAGTCGATTATGACGGGTGACAAAACTTGAGCGTTCCACTTTATTACCGGAGACTAAAGAACAATCACGCGAACGGCGACATCCTCATTCGCCAAATGCTTGTATTTATTTATGTTATTCCAAACAAAGAATAACGCAGGTAATTTCACGCCTTGTTAAGTAATGAGCATGTAGACCCAGTATTTAATAAATCCCAATGCTGTAAAGATCATGAAGTAATAGTGTCAACAACTAACAGCATTGTAGAAAACGGGAAAAAACGGTCATTTAAGAACTCCCTGTCTTTAAGCCCGATTCTCAATTAACTTTAATTACTTACACCAGTTATAAAAGAATTTATTTTTGTCCTACGATAATAATCTGGTTGTATATTTTTTAGTGACAATGGTCGTTTAATTTGTTGCGGTGCTAATATTTAGTTCTGCGCGATTAACTCTCATTTATTTTATATAGTGCATAATCATTATCGTCCACCTACAAAGAGAGCAATAATTCCTCTTGTAAATTATTTCTTTTTTGAAACGCGATGATCGTTCTACTGTGAAATAAATATATTGGAAACATGTGTGTCGTTTGAAAAGGGACAGGTGATATGATTTCGGCGCGGCTTGAAAACCGTGTAGATTTTCGTCAGTTTTGCTGCCGCAAATCTTTCATGCTTACGTCGGCTATTAGTTACGAAACATTGGGTAGTTTCGCAGATGTTTATCTTATTTCCTGACGCAGTTAGGAAAGAATCATGGATACCTTATACTAATAAGCAATGTGCAGTTTCGGTACGCTTAAAAATAAATACAAGTAAGATAGATTTCTAAATTAAAAAAAAAAATAATAAGAACTACTTGGATTTGAACTTGGAACAGCTCGCTCAGCAACCCAGAACGCTAACCATAGGACCACTGCAAGCTCGGTGCTACTTTCCTCGAATAGGCGTATACAACTCAGCGTAGGAAGATTGTTTCATTCAATCCATCTTGGAGTGAGACACTTCCGAAATAATTTCTTGTTTCTGTAGTTTCGTAGTACTAAAAATTCTACCTCATGGAACATGATTATCCCTTGGTTTGTGGACTGACCAGATATATGAGTGAAATATTATCCGAAGGAATTATCAAAATGAGTAAAACAATCTTATCGTTATAGTTTTATGCTAATCAACCGTAGTAATATACAGCATTGAGCCTGTTTCCTGCCTCACTTTAATGCAATCCCGTTAATTAGAACTTTTGGCAAACGTTTCAAGATCTGAATTTTGGTAAAGTATTATAGAAATGTAATGGTAGGATGATGAACTGTTCAGCCAATAAGAATCGTCAGTGGGAGGAGCTTAATTCCTACCTGTTGGCCAATTGTTTCCTGCATTGACTTAAGGAAATGAAAAATCTGCAGTATAGATGGCTCTGAATAAAATATCCACCAATGAAATTGCGAGGAGGCGGAGCCAGTATTGCGTTCCTGTTGCCTGGGATGACATTGATGCCAGATTGTGCAAAATAAGAGTGATAGAATTTTTCACCGGCGGCCAGAAATAATTTCAAAGACTGTACATTATTCTCTTTTAAATCAAAATATTAAAACGCACACCAAATGTACAACGGAGATACTGACTGCACCATCACATAAGTTTTCATCAATTACAGAAAAATGTTAGAATGAATCATAATGGATCCCACATAGACATCACGCGAGTGGGCATTTTCGTACACAAAACACTCGCTAGCATACATTGTAAACATGTATTATATGTCACTTCCCCCACGTATTTCCTTAAAAAGGTGTGAAAAAATGAATAAAATATCTTATGCCACCAATTGCATAAATATAGAAGTTGGAAAAAATTATTTCAATTCACTTCACGAAAAAGTCACAATTTACATCTGCCTGCATTACACAGCAAAGTGGCATCTTTTATGAAGTGTATTCATCACTGAAATGGACTAAAGAAAAAGCGTGATATCTGTGTAAATTGCGTGTTCGGCTGATAAGCAGTCTCCAGGAAGAAGAAAAAGGATGGTAACTGGACAGATGTGTGCATCACAGATCTCAATGTTATCGAATGCCTAGCCATCAGTAGACACACGAGCCGTCATAACTTGCGTTATATTAGGGTACGTTCAGGTCAGCTGCGCTGGATAAATTGTTGCATTGTGTTAACAAGCGAGCTTGGTGTTACAGTCAATTGCACTATTTGACCAAAGTCGCAAGTGCTGTGGATATGATGTTCTGATGACATCGTTGAGACATGGAATTCCTAAGGTTCTTCACCTTTCCGAAGTGGCTTGGACCCTTAAAAACACGATCCCTTGGGCCAAGCGTTTTAAAATCGCATTTATTCATTCATACTGAAAATACGCTTATAATAAAAAGTGCTGTACCAATTCTATCATGTTAGGAAATCTATGTGATGCATATTTTCCACACATACCACCTTTCCATCATGATAGTGTGCGCATGGGATTGAAACAACAAATATGAGCATCATAGCACTGAATGTATACGATCCAAGCGCTAACAGAACGTATGAGACACATTAACACACAAGACATAGCCAAACCGCTATCATCAGTAAATTTACAAACCTACATAATTTTAATTAAACTCCGGTGAATATAGGATGTGTGACATTTTGGGGTAAGATACGTTAGGTGAATGTATACCATCCAAGGCGCTAACAGAACGTAGCAGGCACATTAACACACAAGACATAGCTAAAACCGCTATCATCAGTAATTTACAAACCTACATAAATTTAATTAAATTCCGGTGAATATAGGATGTGTTACATTTTGGGGTAAGATACGTTAGGTGAATGTATACCATCCAAGGCGCTAACAGAACGTATCAGGCACATTAACACACAAGACATAGCTAAAACCGCTATCATCAGTAAATTTACAAACCTACATAAATTTAACTAAACTCCGGTGAATATAGGATGTGTGACATTTTGGGGTAAGTTAGGTTAGTACACTATATCTTAACAATAACTCAGTTTTCTGTAACTTGTTACATTGTGTTAGCTCAGTTTTACGCGCTCGCGCGTAATACTGAGCTAACACAATGTAACAAGCTGGGTATGCTTAACGTATCTTACCTACAATAACCTCAATTACTGCTAGGGTGTGATGGTTGATTAACCTGAAACTGGGGTTAAACTATAGTGTATCCCACACTCATTACATAAAGTTGTAGTTTCACACGCGCCTCCGTAACATGCTGGGCTTGCCTAGCATGATACACCTGCAATAACCCAATTACTGCTATTTTACACTAACTTATCCTACCTTCATTAGATGAAGTATACCATTTCACAAGCGATATTGAGTAAATCGTGTGCATAACTGTAACACTCCGATGGAGATTTAAGTTAGTCATACTCAATGTGCCAAGCTACAGAAAACTGAGTTATTGTTAAGATATAGTGTACTAACCTAACTTACCCCAAAATGTCACACATCCTATATTCACCGGAGTTTAGTTAAATTTATGTAGGTTTGTAAATTTACTGATGATAGCGGTTTTAGCTATGTCTTGTGTGTTAATGTGCCTGATACGTTCTGTTAGCGCCTTGGATGGTATACATTCACCTAACGTATCTTACCCCAAAATGTCACACATCCTAAATTCACCGGAGTTTAATTAAATTTATGTAGGTTTATAAATTTACTGATGATAGCGGTTTTAGCTATGTCTTGTGTGTTAATGTGTCTCATACGTTCTGTTAGCGCCTTGGATCGTATACATTCAGTGCTATGATGCTCATATTTG
The DNA here is from genome assembly GCA_031002005.1 of Vandiemenella viatica. Classification (NCBI taxonomy): domain Eukaryota; kingdom Metazoa; phylum Arthropoda; class Insecta; order Orthoptera; family Morabidae; genus Vandiemenella; species Vandiemenella viatica. Next base: position 88,868,923 of record JARYHS010013630.1, read on the forward strand.
TTGTTTCAATCCCATGCGCACACTATCATGATGGAAAGGTGGTATGTGTGGAAAATATGCATCACATAGATTTCCTAACATGATAGAATTGGTACAGCACTTTTTATTATAAGCGTATTTTCAGTATGAATGAATAAATGCGATTTTAAAACGCTTGGCCCAAGGGATCGTGTTTTTAAGGGTCCAAGCCACTTCGGAAAGGTGAAGAACCTTAGGAATTCCATGTCTCAACGATGTCATCAGAACATCACAAACACTATCCACAGCACTTGCGACTTTGGTCCAAATAGTGCAATTGACTGTAACACCAAGCTCGCTTGTTAACACAATGCAACAATTTATCCAGCGCAGCTGACCTGAACGTACCCTAATATAACGCAAGTTATGACGGCTCGTGTGTCTACTGATGGCTAGGCATTCGATAACATTGAGATCTGTGATGCACACATCTGTCCAGTTACATCCTTTTTCTTCTTCCTGGAGACTGCTTTATCAGCCGAACACGCAATTTACACAGATATCACGCTTTTTCTTTAGTCCATTTCAGTGATGAATACACTTCATAAAAGATGCCACTTTGCTGTGTAATGCAGGCAGATGTAAATTGTGACTTTTTCGTGAAGTGAATTGAAATAATTTTTTCCAACTTCTATATTTATGCAATTGGTGGCATAAGGTATTTTATTCATTTTTTCACACCTTTTTAAGGAAATACGTGGGGGAAGTGACATATAATACATGTTTACAATGTATGCTAGCGAGTGTTTTTGTGTACGAAAATGCCCACTCGCGTGATGTCTATGTGGGATCCATTATGATTCATTCTAACATTTTTCTGTAATTGATGAAACTTATGTGATGGTGCAGTCAGTATCTCCGTTGTACATTTGGTGTGCGTTTTAATATTTTGATTTAAAAGAGAATAATGTACAAGGCGTTTTGTTTAGTGTTCATCCTTTGCACTCGCTGACGATAACGTGATTTGTGTTATAGAGGGGTGGTGCAGGTTTCTCTGGAAACTGTAATGACAGCCAAAACATACTTTTTTTGTAAGCATATGACACTTTTCTGTAGCCCGTTGTGGTAATGAAACATCATATAGTTGGGCACTGTACTCTGTGATGCACGCAGGTGTAATTCTCATGTCAATCGACTACGTCTTTTTTTGGAGTAAATTAGGTAATTTTGGCATTATTTTACGTATTTTAATCATTTTTTACCGATTTTCATGAAATTTATGAAATATATAGGATTTTCATGCTTCTCACTGAAATTGTGTATTTTTCACAAAATTTTGCTTCTCTCCCCTTGTCATGAATGGACCTGAAGTTTAACGTGGAAATCGGAATCGCTGTCCATCATAGTGTTCCTCACATAGTTAAAAAAAATATGTATAAAAATGTATCCACATTCAGTTAATCGTCAAAGGCACCTCAAAAGGCAGAATGCCCTGCTCCAGTTCCCGCGGCATCAGTCGAACCCCTCGTCGTCCTCTGAACTCCCTTGAGACATATTCAACGAATCGTACACGCTTTACCGCACCACTGAGGAATGGCGAATTCTTAATGAAACTGATACATCCTCAGTCACCTTCTAACCATGTCAATCGATGACTTCTTTCGTGGAGTGAATATTACATCATTTTTGTGATATTTTTACCTGTGTTTACTATCTTTTATAGTTTTCATAACATTTCGGAAATTTTTATGAGATGTGGGACGACCAGCTCTTTTAATGCTTATCTAACATGATCTGGTAACACTACAGGGCACAGAGGTTCCTGGGTTTAACGTGGAATCCGAAAGACTGAAACGTTTTGGCATACTTAACATTATACAGTAAACAATGACGAAAATTTTACTAAGTTTTACTGGCACACTGTGATAAGAACGAAATAACAGTAACCTGTTTTTAATGTAAGTTATGCTGTTTCCATACTTCGATTACCCTATCATGATGGGAAGATTGTATGTGTGGTGAATACTCAGCACATAGTTTTCCAAACCTCTTGTGACAGCCAGAGTTTACTATAAGATACAATGGGTCGTTCGCATACTGATAGTAGTAGTTTTAGCTATACCTCATAGAGTTAATGTTCGCTTTTGTGTTAGTATATGTAATGCCTACCGCTTTTATCGATAACATCCGTAGTGTTCATCCTTTGCACTCCCTGGCGATAACGTGATGTGTGATGGAGGGGCGGTGCAGGATTCCCTCCCCCCAAAACCGAATTCATTTAACTCCTGTATCTGATCGTGTAATCATATTCTCTTAGTAATATAGTATTTACCGGTAGAAAACGTAATACCCTATGCTAATGCAGGACGGGGACTGGAACCTGCGTCCTCTGGAATGCAAGGGCAGAACGTTACCACTCACTCACCACGGTCGGTGACATCATTGAAAAAGACACAGTGAGTTAAACTACACTGAAACTTGCAAGAGGACACACTACAGTGCAGGAAATGATGGTAAATTAAGATGTTGAAAAGTTTTTGCTCCCTGGGTAACATGTTTGTCGGGCGAAAACCACAAATTTCAGATAATAATATTCGCTAATGCCCTCTTTACGGCTCCCAATATCCATTTTCTCGCATAGATGCTTGCACGAAACCTAATTCTTTGCAAGGGTCCTCGAAACGTCCTCTTTTTCTTCACCTTACAACAGCAGTTGAACTAAAAGCCACCACTCACCTCGACAATGAGACAGCAAGATTAGTTTTCCATTTATTTGTGTTTGTAGATTCGAATTTATCCAAAAATGATTGCGAAATAGCAAAAGAATAACCACTTTGAGTGTCTTTAACATGTACCTAAAACATTATATAGCTCCTATTTAACTGTTAAAAGGAAGCTTCTTCTACCCTCCAACTCTTTGCTGCCATATTCAACAAACCGCGTGCACTGACTCTCTGATAATAAGGCACCTTAAAAAGGCAGAATGCCCTGCTCCAGTTCCCGCGGCATCAGTCTGAACTCCCTTGAGACATATTCAACGAATCGTCCACGCTTTACCGCACCACTGAGGAATGGCGAATTCTTAATGAAACTGATACATCCTCAGTCACCTTCTAACCATGTCAATCGATGACTTCTTTCGTGGAGTGAATATTACATCATTTTTGTGATTTTTTTATCTGTGTTTACTATCTTTTATAGTTTTCATAACATTTCGGAAATTTTTATGAGATGTGGGACGACCAGCTCTTTTAATGCTTATCTAACATGATCTGGTAACACTACAGGGCACCGAGGTTCCTGGGTTTAACGTGGAATCCGAAAGACTGAAACGTTTTGGCATACTTAACATTATGCAGTAAACAATGACGAAAATTTTACTAAGTTTTACTGGCACGCTGTGATAAGAACGAAATAACACACATCCATATACATTTTCTGTTTCAGTAGACAGAAGAAAGAAAAAAAATCTGCAGAGCATGACATTGCACATCGAACATCATTCTGTATCACTTCGTCCTCATAACTGATTTTCTGTTAGGAATTTGATCACTGTTAAATTGTAATTAAGGTGTTGTGAAACGACCGACTTTATTTTAATCTAACTGATGTAACGCCTGTTCCTAAAGCATTTATGGGCCGAGAATGTTTTATATGTGACCTCATCCACTTGGAAGTGTGTAAAAATATGAAAAGATTTTGTTACTGTTCAAAACTACGACCAGCTAAAAAATTTATACTTTGTTTTTGAAAATATGGCTAATTGAAATAAGTGTGGAATTAACTACAGATAAATTACTACACTTGTTAGTTACTATATCTGAACTCTGGTCTGCATTCGTGAGGACTCATGGTTCAAATCCCCCGTCTGGCTATACAGATTTCGGTTTTCCATGGTTTCCCGAAATTACTCCAGGAGAATGCCGGGATGATTCCTTCAAAAGGCCGTGGTCGAATTCATTCCCGTTCCCTCTCATAGGCTGCGTAATTCTTGAGAAACCCGGTCTCCGGTTCGAATCCCTGTCTCGGCGCTGATTTTCATTGGCCCTTAACCCAACCTTCACCTCTGGCACAGCTTGCTGTGTAATGTGAAGTACATCAGAACGCTTCCATGGTTCGAATTTCCCGTTAGACTGTAACTCTCCTACACGCGCTAGAATTCCAGGTTAAACTGTAGGTCTCCTACAACAGGTAGTATTACCGGGTTAGTTTAAGGCAGGCTATGACAGGGGCGGAATGCGCAGTCGGTAAAAACTCTGCACCAGGTCGTTACGAAATTACGAGTCTTTGCCTTTAGTACACTCTTTTATCATTTATTTGAAGATTTAATTCTCGTAGCCTGCGTAATTCTTGAGAAACCCTTCTATTGTGGATGTTTTCGGACGAAGAGGATAAGGTCATTTTCAACACGGTCTCTGTTATATTGGAAAGCTTTATACCCTTTATAACGCCTATATTTGACAGCGGTTCCTCATTAAACTGTCTTTCACATCTTCCACAAGTTTCTGATAGTTTTTTCGTTTTCTGTTGTCATAAATTTAATAACGTGTTGTTCCATGCCTGGATGCGCTTGTACTTCATTTAAAGAAACAAATAAACAGCACTGCACAACTGGTACTTGTTCTCTGAAATCAGACAAAATTTATTTGTTTATATTATTTTTGTGATTTTTCTGTTGTAGTTTTCGATATTTTCAACTTTTTTTTTGCTTGTTTATGCTGAATTCACATTATATTTTAAATTTGTACACACCTCTTAAGTATGTTAGATTACGCGACGAAACATAGAAAAACCAGGCTTCTGACTCTTGAAATCTCTGCAATCGAATATTCTATAAGTATGAAAACTAACCGTGCTATTCACTTCTGTAAGTGGAATCGGCCAAATCTGATTATCATAGAATTTCTATCGGTAGGTACAATAATTATAAACAGCTAATTATAAATACATGTACAAAAAAAATTCATTATTAGTAACGTAAAGTTTATAACAGTTCGAAAAATGTGATCGGGGACAGCGGACGGTACACTCCAGGTGGTATACATATGAATTAGACTAAGCGATTTTTAAAACGTCTGGCGTAAGGAGTCGTGTTTCTTAGAGGGTGTTTTTTTTCCCCCCCTCTCTCTGCTATCCGTCTGCGGGACAGATGCGAGGGGACGCTGCCGCCTTCCCCCGGCCTACGCGGGTCGGCCGGCTCACGCCCTCCGCGACAGCTAAAGATTAATTCGCTTGCCTGTCCCTGTTAAAATACGTATCTTCTGAACCAGTACTCGGAATTAAATGAAATAACGGCATTAGAATACTCAGAAAATTTAGATATTAAACGATACGTCACACCACTAGTACAAATTAAGAATGTAATACTTGCCCTAAAATTCTGAAGCCAGGACCCTAAAATAAAAATAAAAAGTGTATTTCGAGCGTAAGACCAAGTAATTGAGGTTTTTACCATGAAAAAATAAATAATAAAGCCTTTTAGACGATTTGGTCACACGACACTCATTAGAATACGATTTATGACCCGTAACAACGTGGCACGTGGCCAGGCGAACACCTGCGTGGCAAGTGCGCGGCGGGGAGGGGGAAGGGGCGGGAATGACCACAAACTGACCACAAGTTGGCGTCGACCCTGTCCATAAGAAGTGGCACGTGGCACCGGTCTCGATACGTCACACCACTAGTACAAATTAAGAAAGTATACTTGCCCTAAAATAAAAAATAAAAGTGAATATTGTACCGTAAGACCAAGTAATTGAGGTTTATTACACTGACCGCGTGACATTTAGACGATTTATGACCCGTAACAACGTGGCACGTGGCCAGGCGAACACCTGCGTGGCACGTGGCCAGGCGAACACCTGCGCGACGTGGGTGGTCCTGAGCTCACTCCCCCGTCCATAAGGAATACATGGGGAACACTAGCGCCACCACACCCTAGCGGCGGTTAGTGGAACTATTTGCCTCCCCCTTCAGACACTACTCTCAGTCTTTTTTCTTCTACAGCCACACTGTGCACGAACTTCCTTCGATCTTTAATTTTTCAGTTTGAGAACGGGTGGAATCTCTATCCGGCGTTGAGGAACATGGTAACCCATCTTGCACTCCCACTGTACGTCAGCCAAATACAGTGGAGCTGTTATCGACTGAGTGTTTTGATGGGCATCGGGTTATCATTTTTCCCTTAACTTTGGAATTCGTCTGTTTTCCTATTTTCGGCATAACGCCTGGGAAACAGACTTTGTTGTTGTATTTTTAACAACTATTTCCCTACCATAAAAATGAGTATTCAAATATTTTCCATTCAGCACATAAATCTATCAGTCTAAAATCCACACATTTCGTGTTCTGAAAGAAAAATCTTTGTTTCCTGAGATAATAGGAGAAAAAAAATGTGTTGGTAACTGGTGATAGGTGCGATTTGTTTTGGCAAACATGTAGGAAATCTCTGTCACAGGTGCGGATTACTGTCTCACTTAATTAATTAAAATAAAATAAAATAATTTTTAGTATTATCTCTTAAACTACGCTAGCTCCATGGATTAATTTGTCTTATCTATTACTGCTTATTCGTATTGCTTTACCAAAAGTTATTAATCACTGATCTATAGATATTTCTAGTAGTACAATGAATTACGGTTCATAGAATGACGAGTGTGAATATGGAGAAGATTATATTATTCCAAACATTACTACTAAGTAACGTGCTCTAGGCTCTTCTCGAACACGGCATTCCAGAGGACGCGGGTTCCAATCACCTCTCGGCCATTCTGGTTTTGGTTTCCGTTTCGGCAGCTTTGTAAGCTTCGCCGTGCCAGATACTCATTTAAAAGGTCCTGGATTTCCTGAGAGATTACGAACCACGAAGATTGAAATCCTACCGCAACCTGAGTATCGACCATACTGAGCACTATATTTAAACAAATGCTGAGATGATACTGAATTACTGCCTCATAAACATACCTACACAAATCATCTCGTTATCAGATGACGACAATAACCACACTTCTATTTAATGCGTGTATTTGTGATCAGACATTATGGAGTGGAAAATAAAGAAGAGCGTTTTATAGTTTTATTACTGAGAAAAACGAAATTATATCATATTTCACAACGAAACAATTATACTTATTTTTAGAAATTAAAATAAAAACTAGTTGGTACTACGCGGTACACGTACTTCGAAGTGAATACCATTTTGTTTGATTCTTCTTCTATAAACGCCTTCCATTTTTCGAGCATAGACTGTTACAATTGGTATATTTATCCCTCCATGGAAAAGTCTGAGACGATGAATTGGGGTGTTTTCCCGTTGCTTTCCTCAGCGTGACAGTGTTTGTAAGTGTTGTAGTGGCTAACTGTGATAGTGTGTGTATTCAGTGTAGAATGTTGTTTGTGTTGTGAATAAGGAATAAAAGAAGTTGAAGGGTTAAAAAAAAAAAACGGTGCTGACCCATCCAGGCCTATTCTTCCGAAATACAGTAACGAGTTCACGTACCTATCCAACGAACGAATCAGCATAAAAGTGATTCATCTGTCGGATGGAGCCGTAAATAGCGGCGGACCACTTGATGTCTTTCGGAAGAGTAAGTTTTAAAGAGATGCACCGGGTTTGGCACTCTTCTTTTTTCAATCTCTCAAACAACACTTTACACACACACACACACACACCATCAAGTTATCGGCACATACATGAACACACAATGGGAAACCACGGAAAACCATCTGAGTCCATCTCACCGGAACGTTTTTATGAAGAGGTGTGCCTTCCATAGAAATCGCTTACGCCTAAATTCAGGTATATCACACTATTTGAGTTTTGATCCCATAATGCTTATCAAAACCCTTTTTACTCTACATTCTGACCTGTTGCTATTATAAAGTGACCCAAACAAAATCGTAAGGACAAGATAAGATATTCTGCCTTTGTCACAAGGAATATTATCGCAAGGGGATTTATTTATTTTTTTATTTCTTTTATTTATCAATCTTGTTCCATGGATCCCTGCTGAGGAAGTACCTCTGGGATGTGAAACATGTCATTGTTGATACATATTCACATAATATGAGTCATATCATAGTAAGTATATATATATATACATATTTTACAAATACAAGAAATAATAATAAACATACATTTTTGCAACTGAGTTTTGCAAACGTCATAATGAGTAAAATTAATCATTTTCTTCAATTCTTGAATGGAGTAGAAGGAGTTGCCAATAAGATAATCTCTAAGTTTTTGTTTTAAATACATCTTTATTATCTGAAAGCTGTTTTATACGGTTATTAACAGATGTATCCCAGAATAATTAACTTCTCTTTGTACTAATGACAGAGATGTTTGTGTTTTATGCAAGTTATTTCTGTTTCTTGTATTGAAACTGTGTACCTGTGAATTAGGTGTAAACAGGTTAAAATTTTCTATGACAAAGCTCTTGAGAGATATATATACTGAGAATACATTGTAAGAATATTGAGTTTCTTAAAGAGTTGTCTGCAAGAAGTTCTTGGTTTTACCCTACACAGAAACCTAATAGCACTTTTCTGTGCTATGAAAACTTTTTTCCTTTGTGAAGAGTTTCCCCAAAAAATTATGCCATATGACATTACTGAATGAAAATATGAGGAGTACACCTGTTTCATTAATTCTAGATCTGCTGTTAGAGAAAGTGTTTGTAATGCGAAGGTGGCACTACTTAACTTTGTCAGTAGTGTAGTGATATAATCATGCCAACAGAGTTTCTGATCTATTTTAATAGGCCTACCAAGAAATTTTATACTCTCTGTTTCTAAGATTGTGTTGTTTTTATAGTTCATACATATATTTGGCTGTGCATAGTTTTTGTTTTAAACCTAATATAATGTGTTTTTTCAAATTTAATTTTAATGAATTTGCCTTAAACCAATTTGCTACTACTCTAAGTACTTTCATTTACATTAATTCTTAGTACTGTTTGGTGTTTTACACACAGTCAGGTTAGTGTCATCTGCAAATAAACACTCTTAACTTTGTCGGATAAAGTTCCAGAAGGTCACTGATGTATAACAGAAAGAGGAGGGGACCTAAGACAGAGCCTTGTGGAATTCCATGTTTTATTTCCTCCAGTCTGATGAAGCATCTTTACTTATTTTAGAATCAAAAATTGAAACTTTTTGCAT
>JARYHS010013630.1:88879042-88962768 GCA_031002005.1 Vandiemenella viatica
TATTTCATCGGACCCTATTTTTATATCTAATCTACTATTATTGGTGTCATTTCTGATACATATAATTACTTTTGTCTTGCTTTGGTTTATATTCAGTACAAAATCTTCCTTCTGTATTTTGTGCATGACAGTAACTTCTCAATATCCTCAACCTGTTCTGCTAACAGTACAATATCATAAGCAAATCGCAGCACACTTATCCCATGTTCAAATCTTCTTTTCTCTTCCGTTATTGATTATTCTACATACAAGTTGAATATTAATGAGGATAGACTACAACATTGTCTCACACCCTTTTAAACTAATGCATGTCTCTCGTGATTCTCTTCTTTTATTATAGCTATTTGATTACTGTAAAGATTATTAAGTTTTCTTCTATCTCATAATTTTAGATACTACTTCTATAAAATTTTGAACATCTTGTCCCAACTAACATTATCAGAAGCTTTTTCTAAACCAACAAACGCCATAAAGGTATCTTTGTTTTTCTTCATCCGCCCGTCAAGTATTGATCTTAAGGCCAGAATCACTTCTCTTGTATCGCGGTTTTTCTTTAACCCAAACTGATCTGCACCTACTGTCTCTTCTACTACCCTTTTCACCATTCTGTATATTATTCTAGTCAGTAATTTCGAAGCATGTGATGTTAAACTTATAGTGCCATAATTCTCACATCTCTCAGCTTGTGCGTTCTTCAGAAGTGTGAAGATGACATTTTTATTAAAATCGGTGGGAATCTCTCTCATAAATTTTTGATTTACAGATTTGAATCATCTTTGGATTGTTTCTTCTCCTAGGGATTTTGGAAGTTCTGCAGGAATCATATCAATTCCAACCGCCTAATTTTATTTCAAATCATTCAAAGCTCTATCAAATTCTGTCCTCAAAACAGGATCACCTAAGTTATCAATTCCAATAAACTGTTGTTCAAATCATCTCCATTATACAGTTTCTCTATGTATTCCTTCCATCGGTTAGCTCTATCTTCTGAGCTTAGAAGAGGTTTCCCATCGGTAGCTTTAATGTTTAGTTTATATCTCTTTTATTCATTTATCCAAAATTCTGTTTGATCTCCCTGTATGCCACATCTACTTTACCAACAACCATTTACTTTTCTACTTCACACTTTTCTTGCAGCCATTTTCATTTTGTTTTCTTGCATTTCCTATTTATTTTATTTGTAAAGTGTCTGTATGGTAGCGTCCATAAACTACGTGGCACGGTATATTTTGGGGGGGGGGGGAGGGTTGGTTGGAAGGCTACGCTGCACTACGTGGGGGGAGGGGGGTTCCGAGCCAGGCCATGTAGCTTTCCATTCATATTATTTTTCACAGTTACAATGAGGTACAGAAAACACAACAGCATGTGAATATTTATTTCCTTCATTTAATTATTTCGATATGTAATTTACAATAGTCTGACCAAGGAAGCTGTACGAAATGTCTCCTCGCATCAAAAGGGAATAAAAACTACGTGCTACGTGGGGGGGGGTGAGGGGGCAGGGGGAGGGGGCAGGGGGATGTAAAGGCAAAAGCCACATCGGGCTATGTGGGTTGGGATGGGGTGGGGGTGGGGTTCACAGCACGCCAAAATGGAGCTACGTGGTTATTGGACGCTCCCTATTGCTCTCTTCCTGCTTCATCCTGAGCGTTTTTGTGCTTCTTCCTCTGATACATCCGATTTCAGACGTAGGCCTATATTGTAAATAATTATTTGACCTACACATCTCAAAAGTGCAGTAATGTTTTGGAGGGTCAGGAAAAATAATCCTAAAAATTACCGTTCACAGGAAAAAAAAGTTTGGAAAACGCTGCTCTAAACCTTAAGTTCTTCATAAAGTTAAAGTTCATGAGCTACAAATATACACTAAAAATAAACCCGGAGCTGTCAGAGAGTACAGATGTTAACACGAGTCTAGCCACCCTGAGGCAGCTGAGGGAGGCACGAATTCCTGGAATATCTGTAGTTTAGTCGAGGTCACGGCGGAGCGGGGAGCATGGGTTCCGCATGGAATTATTGGAAAATTTCAAAGCGCCCGCAATTCCTTTGTTGGTGCACGCAGATGGTGCAGCGACCTCGCTCCACAAAGGCGGAATTATAAATGAAAGAAAGCAGAGGGCGCCTAAGGGCTTCGTTTATTGTCTTCAGCGAAAAATTATAATACAAAGGCGGATGTGGTAAGAAATAACAAGGCGCCATGTGGAGCGAGCGAAATCATTAAGCCTGCAACTCAACTGAAACTTTTCTCCTACTTCTTTCTGCACTTCCAAGTCGAACATCTCATAACGTTACTCGTCTACTTGGGCACCAGTCACTATCTTACCTTATCGCGATATCCTAGATCATTCCTATTGTGTCTTATTATTTCTAGAAAAATATGTGAGTGAGTATAGAATTAATTACAACTTATGTCACAATGTATGGTTATTTTTTAAAGCAATTCTACCTAGCATCCAGTCACAAACAAAGTGTTCATTTTTTAATTATTAGTATTGTGCAGCACTAATTTTAAGCAACTCGGTATTTTGTATTACTTCGAACACACGGCGCGTTATCTCCGAATTGAATCATATTCGACTGTAAAACAAATGTTGCTTTTTTAACAACACTAAATCCGTTTTTAGCTATACGGTAGCGGTGTAGCTCACTAAATATTTTTCTTATTACTGTTGCTGTTTTTGGGCTTCAGGACGCGCCAACATCTAGGACATTAACGCCCTTTGCTTGTTACATATTAACGAATAGATTCTTTTTTAATTTAAGATAACGACAGTTGTTTATTCAGTACGATTTCATTAAATTCATTGAGGTGAGACCGATTTTGTTGTAATATCAACGAAATCACGTAGATCTGTTTTTGATATGGTTCACGAGTGTTTACTTGTCGGCGATATTTTGTAGTGTTTACATTATCATCAGACAAACTTACTTAAATGTTTGTATCAATAATAATGAGATATTTTAACCAGTATCAACAACTACAGTAACTTACACTTTATTGGTTGTTTATGCTGTATACTGGCCTTCCCATGAATGTGTGGGCACATTTCCTTTAAAATGGTTTGTCGTAAAGGTTGTATCATTTTTTAACGGAAATTGGGTGAAAGAGAGTTTTTAGGTTTTTCAAGGGACAAAAAAATAATGCTATGCTTCAGTATTTATTCGTCATTGCTATCGTACTGAGAGGTGAGCTGAAACAAATTTCCTAGTGCGGAATTTATGTTGTTTGAAATAGCAGATCATATGATATGACTATAGCCAATCCTAATGTTTCTCAGTGCAGGAACTGGCATCATACAAAGATAATGTACTGCACCCGGTGTTATTCAAAGTAGTACCTACTATTTTTCTAATTATTAAGTTTTAGAGATTGTTGTATACTTAAGATTTGTAAAGTGGTATAACATTAGTGTTGATTTCGAACAAAATCGTTTCCTCGACACAAACGTCAATAAACTTTTTCATTTTGCAACCGGTGAAACAGTTAATTTTTAATTGGTGGATTTCTTGATCAGATTACTTCGTTTATAGTTTTTGTTTCGCTGAAGATAACACGATGAAACTGCAGCGTACCTACACTTTTTGAGATTGCTGCAATTACTATTGTTCAAGCATGGGATTTATTATCCATGTAGCTGACGCTCATAGCGTGGGTTTTTGGTCGTTAACTTCACAAATATCAGCAAGGAATCGTGTAGCAGAATCTTCACATGACCCTGGTTTACATTTTACGTAATATACGTTTGAGACGACATTAAAATATCTAGAAACTCGATTTCTCTTTTGAATTTAGTGTCTTCTTTGAAGATATCACTACTGATAAGATTTAAATCCACAATATAGCATATTCATTTTTTTTTTTTTTTTTTTTAAGTTGTTTCCAACGGTTCAAGATGTTGCTATGGCCCTCAACCTGGAATTTAGATTTCTTGAAGGGTTTCAGTATCCATTCTCATTTAGACAGCCGCTTCAACGATGTTGGTAGTGTGCGATGCCACGAAACACGAGTGAGGAACCTAGCCCGGATGCTGAAAACCAACGTTCGGCCTGGTATTCAGGAGGAGAGTAAATGAAATCTCCATACGGTCATCCAGAAATCACACCAGAGGAAATGCCGGGATGATGCCTTCAAAAATTGCCATGGTAGAATTCCTCCCTTTCCTGTTCCCCGATCCTTTTCGGACTCTTATTACCTCGACGTTGACGATGCGTAAAGCCTTAAATAAAAACAAAATAAGAAGATGACTGTGGTGCATTAAAAAAAATCTGCGTTATTTGGACGGCAGAAACACCTGGGATGAACCTGTGTCCTTTATTCTTCGCAGTGTCCTGCACGGCCGTTAGCTGGTTAAGGAGGCGATGTCGCTTATTGGTTGGTAGTAGACCTTCATCAACCGATTTGCAACGCTGTGCTGGAAGATCCTTGGATTATGGTGTGGTAAATTAAGGTGCTTTCGTGGAGCAAAGCTTGCACTCGTTATTGGTGGTCTAAAGAATTTTATTTCGAAAAATGTCTTATGTTGGCAATCACAAAAGAAGGCGCTGTTACATAACGGACTGTTAAAAAGCTAAGTGCAGAGACTATATATCCTTAGATTAAAATAAAAAAAAAGACAACAACACAGACACACACACAGAAAAAGCACGTTGTATGAGACAGCTAAAATCGTCGCGCCGTCATCCCTTTCAACAGCTGTTCAGAAGTGCGTTCGAGATATGTTATACAGTATGTGCAATTAGTCCAAATAATCGGCTTCTGCAACTACGCTCTTCTGCCTAAAACAGCAAAGTAGGCCTACGTAAATTAATTTTTATTGTCTCTAATATATCTGATATGAATTTTTTCAAACTCCTCAACACGTACTGCTTTAGTTTTCGGACGCGACTTTTATAAATGTTTGTGAAATGTCAACCAGTTTGCCTTGTAACTCAGTTCGCTTTTCCAACAAAGAAAAATAATAGAAATATTACGTTTATCCTCTGCCCAACATGATTAATTTTTTTGTTTTCTTTGAGAGACTTACTCGCAAACATAATTTACTTATCTGCACCACTAAATTGATTTATTTATTTCGTATGAAAAACGTTGCTGTTTCGATAGCTAGAAACCCAATTAATAACATTAACAAGAAGTTAAAATTGGTGATGAGGCATGGAAAGATATAGGTGTAGGAATTAAAAGTAATAATGCATGGAAGGGAAAAGATGACCATGATCACAAGCTGGCACTCGATTTCAGCCATAAAGGTGTAGGAAGATTCTCTTTTTTTTGGGGGGGGGGGGTAAGGGTGTCAGGGATTGGAATAAGTTACCAAGAGAAATGGTGAATAATTTATCAAAAACGTTGAAAGAATTTAAAGCTAAAATTTGCAGATGGCAAATATAGGTGGGTGCATGAAAGGGAGAAGATAGGTGTGTAGGGAAATTGCCTCCGGGGCGTGCGCTCCATCGCAATTTAATTAAATATTATTATTACAACAGAAAGAGAGAAAAAAAGTATAGCAATAAACACCAATCAATTCATATGGTATATGAACAAACGTCAGCAACTTGGGCATCGTTGTCGCTGGCATCAAGGAGGTCTTCCACAGTGCAGGTTGTCGGGCACTGCGGTCAACGGATGCTCTGGTCATAGTAGTATTTGGATCTTCGAGGTAACGCCATCTTGCTAAGTTATCTTTTTTCCCGCCTGTTTCTTCTCGTTACGATTGTCCACTGGGAGTAGCTCCTCTGCAGTGGGTAGCCATAAGGGAATCTCGCTCGCCACACATTGAGTCGGGGACTTACAGCTCCACATTTAATGCAGCCGTCATCCTCGGGAAAGCTTTCCTATATTTAAGCCTTTGTCTGGGGAGATGTCGCCCGAATAATGGGTAAGCTGCATTTTGAGTAACCTTACTTTCCAATTTTGCAGTTACGTCTCGTATTATATCGGGGGAACGATTCCTGCCAGACCATGTAGTTTCTCAATTGGTATGGTTCAGAGGCAACTCGTAATAATTTTGCTGGTTTCATGCATCACTACGTCTACTTGTTTGGCATACGCAGACAACTTATTCCAAACACAAAGATATATTCACTAAACACAATTTACAAGTGGTACAATTTACGTAATAAACTATTTTAATGACTACTAGACTTGATATATGAGATTTTTAATTGCTTGAATTGTAAATCTTGTGATACATTTAAGTCTCCACGTCAGTTACCTTGAGTTCAGGCTGGATTTAAATAAGTTAATTTCTTCATTTCGATTCAGGGTATGGCTAAGCAACAACAATTTGGTTTCTGTTATGAAACGCGAAACCGTAAAGTCTAATGCAAGTAAGTTATCTTGAGAGGCAACTGTCAAACGTTAGCGATATTTTTACAGGAAATGCTCAAAACAAAGCAGCTGAAATAAAGAAATCTAAACACATGTAACTATAATCAGCGCGATACGTTTACAAATATTGAACTAAAGGAATTTTGAACGAACACAGGCTTAAAACGTGTTATCTGGACGTGGAAAAAAGAACTTCATTGCACCTTTAACGGTACAGTTGCTTTGAAAATAAACTTTAGATGAGCATTATTCCAAGATAAGAATTCGTTCCACTAGCTTGTTCCTCATGCACATTGACCAAATATTCCTTTGTTCTACTGATTGCATAGAAAATTAAATGAAGGCAAAAATGTTGAGGTTCTTGCTCTCTGTTTCATATTTCTACATATCAGAAAAAAACTTATAAATAAGGTTGGTTTTATTCGTCAGAGATATTAATAATAATAATTAGCTGTGGAGTTTATACCGCCTGTGCAATCCTCTTCCGTTTTAGGGAGACCAGTTTTACGTTGCAGAAGCTGAAAAATTTCTTAGAAGCGAAGGACGGATTAGTCTTTAAAAAATTCTATCAGAGGTCGGAATTCGAGCTGGGAACATCTCGGCATAAAGGTTGTGGTATGACAGAGTCGTCCACAATGAATATTAATAAATAATTAATTAATATTCAGATTTTCCTTGTAATATTCATTTATCTAAATTGTAAATATTATAAATATTAGGGTTAATTCATAGGTGAATAATTATGTGTTAAACCCGGGCACCCAGATTTATTATTATATGATTTAATTTCTGTGCAAAACTTGCCATTCAGAAAATATTAAATGTGGGAAGTTGGAACTGCAGTTTCGAACGTTCAGAGAACGGGACAATGCCCAGTGTCGTCGACATGCTGACGCCTTCGCTTACAAAGGGGTGGCGCGCGGCAACCGTTACCTGCCGAGTGTACTGACCTCACCCCTCCCCAGTTCCTCAACAAGGTCAAGCAAAATGTGCGGGAACGGTTAGCAAATGTTAGCGACGACACGAAGCACGTGATGATGGACATATATCGATGCACCAATCGTGAACGGATACAGGGGTTCACAGTTGTTAATTCAAGGCTTCTGTTCCATGTGCGGGGAGAGGAAAGCTGGCTTTGCCGCGACAAGAGGACACGACGCCATATTCGACTTCACTTGCTGCCGAGACGAGCTACAGTGCGGACGTGTCACCCGACACGCCCTTAGCCGTTGGTCAGTGACTGTGTCTGGTCGCATAGTCTGGCTCAGATGGGCTGGAAGCTGAGCGGTCCACCTGCCAGAGATTGTAAGCTGATGTGCTAGCGCGGACATATCCGCAAATCTGGCATTCGTTGCAGCAGTGGCACAGAGCGTGTCACACCTCGTCGAGAAGATGCGATTACGGTAAAGTAGCGACGCATAGGTCCACAGTTCCATTGGGTTTTAACGAGGCTTGCTAACCCGTAAACGGCTCCTGAGATAAGACTCTGCTCCCATCATAACAATTACTGAGCTAACCAATATTTCATGTTCATAACTTCAAATTCGAAGCATCTTGCTCATTGTTTTAAATTCAAACGATGCTTTTAACTTTAAACGGCGCCCCTGGGATTCTTTTGTAAATGTTAACTTTAAGTTGTTGGCCTGTAATGCCACTTTAAAACATGTTGACTTTGCAAAATCATTGAGATATCTAAATCAGTTTTATGTTTGCTTTTATCCAGCGGATTGTAAATGTCGGGTATTGCTCGTTTGTTGTCTTTGGATTCTGTTTAACGTAACGTTAACTATACCCGGCCTTGTATAAGCCAGAAGACTAAATAATTGAGTATAATTTTGTGTGAAACTAACTTCTTGTAGAAATCATGGTTCTAGTTCACCATTTAACCAAATAACCAACTTATTGGATGTCATACATATTATTAATAATTATATTTCATCAACGTATTGGCTCCCCCCTCCCGAACCGACGGTCTAATACAAGGTAGACACTATTACACCGTTGTTTAACTCCTATAAAGACGTTTCTGCAGCAATGTGTAACAGAAAACATGCAGGTCGAACAAACCTATCAGAGTAGCGGCGCTGGCGGTTCGACAGTGAGTTTAACCTCTGAATATGAACACCGCCTAGCGGCGTAGACAATATTCCAGGAATCGCTTGCGATTGGAAAGGTCCAGTCATCCGTGTAACTACGCGGGACGTGCCTTTGATGTTAACTGCAGACAGTACGTATGTTCACTTTGGCTCAAAGCGACAATATCATTAACCGGAAATTGGGATTTAATGCAATCGGTCTGGATAGTTGGCGAAGGTTATAGGAAGAATGCACAATATTAGATTTTCGTATGTGAGAATTCGAAATGCCTTTGTTGCATTTGTATATTGTGTTGAAAATTTTTTGTCTTTAAGACTGTAGACTGAATAAGTATTATTCCGTTTCTCCACATTTATCTCAGAAGCATGTTATGGCTTAAAAAGCTTTTATTCCTAATGTGAAATGAGCAGCTTTTCTGAAATGTTTTAGTAGTTCGATAAAAATAACTGGACTTGGAGTGTTTTTGCTTCGAAATGAAATGAATATCTCTTTCATTTTATCAGAATAGGCTACATGCGTCTTCAGACTTCGTAATCCTTGACTGAACAATCACATCAATCCTGCCCACCAACCTCTGAATAACTACGATTACCACAGCAGCTACTACAACTGCTGGTAGACAAGATGCCCGGTTGCCTGATCGTCCCACCACAAGTGGGAATGATTTAATTTAATGGAGTTAGTCCTAGAAATAAAAGAGGTTTAATTTTTATTTGATATAAAAATATCTGTTATCAGTAATCAAATGTATTATGAAACAGGAAGTAAATAATTAATTTCGTTAAAAAAAACATTTCTTTGCGAAAACGTCACAAAATGCTAGTAATTAACTGCCTTAAACCTTTAATTCAATGCTAACTGAAAAAGAGGGCATCGAGTCGAATTCTGATATTATTATTATTTGTACAGGTCATTTTGTACCAGCGTGATGTGTTGGCCCTGAGACGGGTGATTCTGCTGCAAACAGCCTGCTGGTCAGGAGCAAATGGAGAGTATCGTCCCCTGAACAATGCATGAGCGGCGCATGTTCTCGTCCTCTGGTGGGCGCAATCAGATGGCCACGAGGTCTCCCGAAATTGTCGATCACACATCGACTATTAACGGATGCATCCGTTAGTTTCCACTCGGTCACAATAGAAAAAGAGGGGGTGAAGTCGACGAATCCGAACACTGTCTCGAAAAGATCTCTGTTACATTTCCAAATCAGAACAGAGCATATTAGCGATGGTTCAGGTCAGCTCAAAAAATGATTTGTCCAGCTAGGGTTAAAAGTGCCAGAGGGCATAGTTATTTATTAAGCAGGATGTTTTCATTGTTATTCTTTAAGTACATGGTAACAGGCATCAATGGCGAATTACGTAAGTACGATCTACTTGTTAATTTTTTTTTTTTCACTGCCTCAACGGCGTTTTGTAGCCCCGGCGACTATCCTGTTTTTTATAGCCGTCTTCCAAACGTTCAAAGCTACATTATTGACCAAAAATAATGAATTCGATTCAAACAGAGATTGCCTAAAACAGCGTTTCTGACTTTTCGTAACCCGAGAACCAGCAAACTGTTAAACATAATGTTGTGGATAACTAACTTATATGGGCCTAATTTTTTATCTATATGTATATTATTAAAGTATGGGTCATATTTTATGGGGCCATTATATCATAATAAATCTAAAAGCATGTTTTGAAATCCTATGAAGCTGGAAGTGAACTGTTAAAAATTAATTACATATTGACCACATTCTTAATATAAAGTAACCAAAATAATATTTCGTAGGCTAGGTGCAAAAAATAAAGACACACCTTCTATTTTTGTTTAATTCCCCTCTTATTCTACGGATCCTACCACGTGCCGCAGTACCTCCCACCTACTACAAGACAATCATTTACTTAATCCTTAGACGAACGGTGCTCTTTTTGATGCTAGCTGGAAATGAATAGAGTATTGTTGGAACATTATTAATCCTGGAAATATAATATTTTTGCCTGGTAATTGAAATGTTCGTAGGTTTTAAAAATTTGGGCTTATAGTCGATACTCCGTTATAACCTTATAGTGAAATATAATTTATAACATTCTGCCTGCGGACCACCGAACCACATTCCCAGACCACAGGTTGAGAAACACTGGACTAAAAGATTCAGAAGCTGTCCACCACGAAACACCCGCGGTTAATATCCTACCCTCAGTGAATGATCTGTAATTTTACATATATTATTTCTGCTCTTCTCAACTGGACTTGAATCTCTTATCGTATTAGATATTTTTGAAATATAAATGCCTTGGCATTACACTTGATAACAAACTTAACAAACCCTTCAGTTACCTTAAAATTCCATTTCGAAAAGTGGTTTTTGTTACCGGTACTGCAGTTGCTTTATGGTATTTGGAGGAATCAACCTCCTCTACAGTTAGCATACAGCTAGAATCGACACCACGCTCGGTAGGTCGGATATACATAATTTCACTAGCGCTTGCATTTGCTAAGTATTATTCGAACCTTACATATGCGCAATCCTTCTACGGAAAAAATAAAATTTAAACTGATAGATGCTCGGGAGGACGTAACTTATTCGGTAACCTGGCGTTTCATAAACTCTTTTCATGTTTAAAAGTAATCGACAGTTACGAAACCCCACAGAGACATTCGGCATTTTAGAAATAAGATGTTGAAGAGCACGAATATAGACCTGAACACCTGGGACTGCCAGGTAGAAGACCGCGCTCTCTGGCGCAAAACTACCTCCAAGGCTATAGCGCTTTTTGAGGAGGAGCGGTGAAGTCGGGCAGTAGAAGCTCGTAATAGACGGAAAACACAACACACCCCACCGCGTCCGCCACCCACTGTTAGGTGCAACTTGTGCGGACGATTATTTTATGTCAGGATCAACGTACACGTAAATAACTGTATGTACGTGGGCAGGCCCGCCACTAACTGCTTTTTTTTTTAACTGCTTAAAGTCTCTAACAGCGAGGTCTTTAGAGACGGGAAAGGATAGGGGGCAAGGAATGGGAAGAAATTCGGCTATGGCCGTTTAAAGGAAGCCTGCGGCATTTGCCTGGAGTGATTTGGGAAACCATGGAAAACCCAAATCTGGATGCCTGGAAGGGGATTCGAACCGCCGTCCTCCCAAATGCGAGGCCAGAACGCTAGTCGTTACACCACCACGGTCGGTCGCTACTGTGCAATGGAGTGGCGAACTAAAAGGGTGGCGACAGTCTATTTACCGCTCCCCACCACTGAACGTGCTTACAGCGGGCCTGCAAGTGGAAAATATACTCGGAAACAAGTATTGTTCGACGACGACATGCTACTAGTACGCAGAAGATAAGTTTTCCGACCGCATAAAAACGCCGCCATTCTTGACATAACAAAGCACTTAGATTCATACCTCGCGTCTGGGTGTAGACGTCGTTAGGTTATTTTGGTTTTTCCACTTCGATGAAAGCTGGGACTCCGGCCCATAAATTACACGCTACATAAACAAACAACCAAACAAGCATGAGCAAGTTCTACTACTCTCGGTTATGTTCGGCCTTCCGTAATGCAGACCAGCCAGGAAGTAAAACGTTCCGTTGTTGAAGCACTGTGAGCGGCTGGACCAGCGCAGCGCTCGGGGATGCAAATCGGCTTCATTACACGGCAGCCACTCGGCCACTCGTCGTAATTGCGAGCAGTAACGGCTGGAGGCCACTTCAAGTAGCACAACAAGCCCAGAACAGAGGCGTAATTCACTATTGTCCGGTCTCTCCGTAAACTGTACAAAAGAGCTGCCAAAGAAAAAATACATTTTTAATGTCCTTACTCACGATAGTTAGGTACATCCACGGTTGTTCCATTGGTAACGCTCTATCTTTGCGTTCGGAGTGACCCCGTCTGACCTTGCGGACTTCGGTTTTTCATGGTTTCCCAAAATCACTTCAGGCGAATACAGAATCCTTCAATAGGCCATGACTGAATTCATTCAAGTTCCTTGCCCTTAGTTCTTTCCAGCTTCTAATGACCTAGATGTCACTAAAATATTAAAAATTCGTTTTTTCAGAAGAGAAAAAAGTTAAGTTTGTACACTATTAAATCAACTGATGTACTTTCGGAAGGAATATAGAAGTGGCAAAGAGCAGAAAACCGTGGAAGGGAGATGTGTGACGTACATACGATTCGTAGTTACCGACAATTTTGAGCAGAAGTACCTTGTTGAAAAAACTTTGAAAATTAGAGTGTTGTTGGAAGCACAGTTTAGCTGCGACTTGAACAAATTTCATCAACTTTTTGTGGTGCTGTAGTAAATTGAGTCTAATTATGGGAAAGTGCGATATATATTCACTGCCTTATAATGATACAGTTCTTGTTTCTAGTAACTTAAACCACTCTCCAAGTTTCTGTCGATCGAGAGTATTTTTCAGAGTTCAGTGAGTCTTAAATTACAGAGCTCACGTACTACCCATTAATCTGAGCTCATCTACTCCGTCTTGTGATATAATACGGAATTAGTCGCTCTATGTTTGCCATTGGAATGGATACCACTAAGTGGTTACCGCATTGAAAAATTTAAGTTTGAACTTGCTTAGGCACAGGTTGTAATTGACAGAACCCACATTTTTCGCTTCTGAACTTTCACGGATTAGTAACTGATTCAGAATAATGTTTCTGCAGATGAATTTTAGCAGTGATTCCACCTTACGAGTTCTTCCTTCTTCGAATTTCTGGTATGTTGTATCGTAACACCGTTGTGCACAAGTATATAAGAAATTCACGGAGGTGAAAGTATTTTTTTTTTTTAGTTTATGATTTATTTACGTTTTTGTTTCGTTAATTGCTGATTTAGAAATATTCCGCATATTTGATTTAATTTGTTCGGTTGCGTTTGAAGACCGTTGAAATACGCTGACAGCTAGTCGTATTACAGCGGAGGCAGTTGATCGGAGCCTGGATAGTTAGCATACATTTCCATGACCAAAACACGAGACCAGTCAAGTTGATTTATGCACTTTAAATTTAGCCGCCCACGAGTCGATCGGAAACTGACATCGTCCAGTCCTGTGGACCGTTTGAGTGAAGTGCTCTGGTAACAGTGGTCTATATTCTTCATAGAACGAATTATTTCGTAGATGTAGTTGATGTATATTTCTCCACTGCAGCGGGTACCGTAGCTTCATTTTTATGACTCCGTACCCAACGGGAAGCGGAGTCAGGCCTTTAAAACTAAAACGGAATACGTTAGAGACTTCATATTTATACATTGTGCGTATTTCTTTGACCCAAAAGTGAACATCTTGTTCAAAATTTATTAAAGCTATATTCTGGGGCTTTTCGTACAAAATAAAGGTGATCGAAAAATACTTTTTTCCCTTCCCCAACATGTGAGGTAAAGATGTTTGGAACCCATTAAAGAGATGGCAAAGACTTTTTTAATGTTTTTTTTTTTCATTTTAAAATAAAGTCTTCAGCGCCCGAGAGAGTTGCCGATTCTAAACATTGTTGCTATCGGGCCTTTCTCAAACTTGACTTGAAATTTGTCTCCAATATCAATCATATCAAGTATTTAATCGATAAATGCTTACAATGAACACATTTTCTTTATTTGAAACCAAACAAGAAAATGGTTGTATTTTGAGGTTACAATTTTACTGAAAAGTTCTTGCATTTGAGAGTTTATTGCATATTCATATGCCTATTGGAACCAAATAACTGTACTAATGGTTCAAGCGGGAACGTGGCGCGGTGTTTTGAACAGTTGAGCGGAATCCACTCCCTAGTCTGAAAACGTGACAGGTAATGACTTTTGTACCAAAAGACCACCTTCTCAGCTGCCTCGTCCAAATTATCTGTTAAAGAAGTTGGACTACGGAACCCATATTGCGCTATGCTCGACTCGCAGTTGCCCCGTTATTATTATCCAGTTCGCAACGGGAAAGGAAGTCTTATTACTGTTTCTCCCTGAATATCCCTCCGTCTGTCACAGGCCTCTAGCTCGTAACCCAAATAATTTTCATAGTACAAATTTATATACTGTACGTTGTGGCGAAACCGTCAACATTACGTATATTTTGTAAATTGGTAATGTGATCTCAGAGATGCTTAGAATGCCTTTGGCGTTGTACGGTCGACTAGAGCGGAGGTATACGTGAAGTACAGGAGAGTACTTTACAGTCGGTGGGAGCTAGCGTGTCGTGGTCGCGAGTGAATGTTCTGTGTGTACGCTGTGAGAACCCGCTATCACGGTATCACCGATGTCCCGATTGACAAATATTATGTGAACAATGCAGAAGTATTTTGTAGACTGTGTTTATTGTTCTAAGTAATGTAGTTTGCTGCAGATTGATTTTTTTGAACTGCTACGGTACTGCTCCGCGTCGATTGTTTAATACAGGGGTGGCCAACCCAAATGATCTTGCGGGTACTTAGGAAATGCATCATTACTCCGCGGGCCGCATATGAAATTATATATCCCCACATTATATTTAGACCCACTATAGACATTTTTTTGGAGTGAAAAATTGAAACATAATGAGTTATTATTGTTTCTATTATTCTTACATGTAAAAATAGATAATATAATAATACTGATACTAAAGGAACATTGTAAAGAAATATATAACACTAAAAATTAAATATAAAAAATGTTTTGTAAAAGTGTGATGAATCTCGCGGGCCGGAAAAATGTTCAAGGTCGGCCGCGGGTTGGCCACCCCTGATTTAATAAATAATAACGGGGCTTATACTCACTATTTCCAACCTTATTTATACTCGAAACTGTATTCTTTGGTGAAGAAGATTAGTTTTTGTGTGTGGTGGCTTGCTTTTGGATTATGTAACTTCAGAATAATAAAACTTCGTGAACTGTTAAAGCTGGCACGTGTGTATGGGTTTCTAATTATTTTCTTGCGTGCGCCCTTTGACTGTGATTTAATTAGTCTATCCAAACAGCAAAGCTAACCCGGCTGGCGACCTGACGGCATTCGAATCATTTCTTAAAAGTGATAACTTGTAAATGAAAGCATTAAACATTGTGTTAAGTAATATAGCTCCACAACTACAACGTCTTACATATTAATTAAAAGCCTCAGTATCAACGACAGAACTCGCGTTCTTTGACCCAAATCAAAATACCTTGTTTAAAATTTTGTAATATTATATTCTAGGGGGAGTTTCCTGTCCCAGCGTGTGTGGTATACATGTTTAAAGCACACCAAGTAGATAACTAAGAACTTTTTCAATTTTTACAGTAATTAGGGTGACAGTCAAAGCTGTCAATTTTGGATCGTTTGTGTTACCGGGTCTATCTAAAAAATTCCTAAGAACTTGAAATTTGTACTGAATATCACCTAAATGGCATTTTTAAACGAAAAATGCTTAAATCTTGAATACTGTATAAGTTGTGAGAAAAACAATCAAACATTTTAATTTTGAAGTTACTTTACCGTGTCTACTGTAAAATTTCATAGACTCGCTTCGTGCTCACCTGGATACGTACTGGTTCTATCTGAAGTCACCGAACGCTGACGCTACGCGCGCGGTGTTCGTTGGAAAAATAACAGCGGCCAGATATGTTCCTAGAAATTCGAAGTTATTGGTGCAGTTTAGTATCAAAGCAATTCTGAAGAAACTAATTATAGTAATACTTTCATTAAATTTGGTTTTCGTTCAGTTTCATTTTAAATTATATGCATCAATTTAGCTAAAAGAATATGGTATAACTTAACGGCTAAAAAAAGAAAAAGGGAATAAAATTGCACTTTGCGATTCAATGAAGTCTTTTCACTAATTGTCACGCTTTATACTCAACAAATAGCCCGATCATTTTCTTCGACCCTAAAATTCCGAACTATTGTAGACCAGTGTACGCAAAACACCGTCGTGGGCTTACACTAGTACCAATATTATTTTGATTAAAACAAGTATATTCATTGCGACGTATTAATAATAACTGAGTGATATTATCAGCAGGGCATGCGTCAGCGTGGCGCGGGTTTGCAAGGCCTGGAGCGGACTCCGCTACGTAACTTGAAAATGTGCAGACACTAATTTTTGTGCTACGCGACCGCCGCGCCGTTTGACCGACCACATGCGACCCCTGAATGCACGAGGCTCAACTGCCAGTTACACGATTATTATTATGCGTGAATCGTTTCTCCTCTCGGTTCAGCCTACGATGAATTGCAGCTAGCGCAACTGAATAGAATAATATTCCTGTAATAATATTGGCTGTAACATTTCCGAACGGTTCGACAGTCAATTTGAAAGAGTTTCGATTTTCTTAGCTTTCCGCTTCTGTCGTGGAGGAACCAAAAGTTTAACATGTCATCCGAATCCCAGAACGCTCTGACTGATCTCGAATGAAGTGATCTGTCTGCATCGAGTTAGTACCCGAAGCTATGAAAATCCAAAGCATGTACCTCAACCACTCATTTACCAAATCATTAATGTACGAATATTTGTCCATTATAATAGCAATAAATCTGATTAAAAGTTCTCCAACAGTTGGCAGAAAATGAGGGTGGAAAGTTGGACCTTCGACACGTCCCAGAAGTGCGACATCAACTAGAGATTTTTTTATTAATAGAAACGCCCCAAAACTATTTCATTTTACAACAGTAATCCTAAACGAAACCAAGATTTATCAACATTAAAAGTTATTGATGGAGAAGATATTGAACATTTAGATAGGTTACATTTTATATATTGTATTGTGTACGCTTATGGTTATTTTGCTTACGGCTTTAACTTCGTTGACGTCAAGGTCATTAGAGGTGGGAAAGGATAGAGGGCGAGGAACGGGAAGGAATTCGACCATAGCCTTTTTTAAAGGAAGCATCTCGGCATTCGTCTGAAGTGATTTGGAAAAACTATGAAAAACCTAAAGCTGGATACCCGGACGGGGATTCAAACCGGCGTCCTCCCGAATGCGAGGCCAGAGCGTTACCGCTCACCCACCACTCTCGGTAATATTTTTTAGTGGACAAATTTAACTACATGGGAAAGTGACAAGGTGGTATAGTTGCAAAACTGAAATGCTTTCAGAATGAGTTGGCGACTCCGTTAGAGAATGCTTATTACCCTGAATCGCGATTATTTTGGCGCCTGTTGCAGCGCTTCGCGATCGCGTGATAGGTGAGAGCTCGTCGGCAGAGCGGGATCTAACTCAGTTCGCTGCCATAGAGAAATCAATACACGGAGCAATAACCCGTATCCTGCGCCTGAAGCGGTATTTCAGGACATGCGGCAGATTGCCATTTCATTTTAAACTAGATATAAATTCCATTTCTAATCATAAGATCAAACGTTTTCTCTTTTCGCCATCGAGAGGACATTAAACTGGTTCTGTTTGAAAACGAATATAGACTATCCGACGGAAAAGAAATTGAAGCATCAAAAAATATGATCGGATGTCAATGTAACTTCGTGCTCATACACATCATCGGTGGGTATGTAAATCTTTATTTGGCCATCCAGATTTCGGTCTCCAAGGTTTACCGAAATCACTACGGGCGAATACCGGACCATCACCGAATTTCTTCCCGTTACTGGTCCCCCTTACTCTTCTAGCTCTAATGGTCTCAAAATCGAAGAAAAAAATCGTTCCGAGTCTCAAAAAGTTACGTGAGTCGCTGTAAATCTTATAATTACTTTGCTTGATTAGTGGACGACACGTCAGCGTTTAGTGGCGATAATAGAGAAGTGAAGTAAGTAGGGAAGGGGGAGGTGTTTCAGTGGAGGACCGAGCGTGGTGGGTGAGCGGTTAACGCTCTGGCCTCGCATTCGGGAGGACGCCGGTTCGATTCTCCGTCCGGGCATCCAGATTTGGGTTTTCCATGGATTCCCCAAATCAACCCAGGCGAATGCCGGGATACTTACTACAAAAGGCCATGGCCGAATTCCTTCCCATTCCTTGTCCCCAGTCCCCATCCCACCTCTAATGACCTCGACGTCGACGAGGCGTAAAGCTGTAAGTAAAAAAGTAATAATAAAATAAAGAAAAAAAATCAGCGGAGGTAGTTGGCACTTCACTCCGTAAGTTTCTCACATCAGACTTTGGAGTGATTTGGAAGTGTATCATTAATTGTAAACAAAAGCTTTCTTCAATAAAAAATAAAAATAAAAAGAGAGAGAGAGAGAATAAATTTTCCATCTCTTGAATTTGCTTCCTGGCAAACCAAATGAAGCAGTCTTAATCGATTTAACATCGACCATGGTTATTTTTGTTTGAATCTCTAGAGTTAGTTTATAAACGATATCTATAATTAGCAGCACATGTCGACTGAAACAAAACGGCTCCCACGCCCTTCCAAATGAGAAAGCTTCTTCAACATATTTGACTTCACACTGACTTCATACCATTTTACAAAAATCAGAACTTTGATTTACTTCGTCCTTACTAAGGTGTTAAAAATACACGAGTGTTACTTATCGTGTCTTCGTTCTGAACCCCACCTGAAACATGACAGTCAGTGAGGGTGGATCTGTGATCATCTACCGATTAAATACAGTAACAATAATCCACTAAAAGATGACCGGAAGTAAGTCCGGATCGATGAAATTTAAAATATGTCAAATAGAACTGCAAAATAATCTATTACTGAAAGTACTCGATGGTGCTTGAACAGTATAACTACTTTCGAACCAGTCCACCCCTGATAAATTAAACAAGTAATTTTATTAAAATTGTGTTCGCGAAATAACTTTCATGCTTTGTGCCTTGGCGTCGGTCAGACTAGACGAGACATGTAGCCTCGGGGACAATGCAGCATTCGGACACTGAAAGGATAATTAATATTGATTAACAATGTGAATTGAATGGACGTTCCATAGCTTGTTAGCGGGATAGCAGGACACTAAATTTTTAAAACCAGTTTGGAGAATCTGCAAAGTATTATCGGAAGGGCGTGAGATAACAGACGTGGGTGACACAAACTTTAAACAAAACGATTGCAGGAAAGCATAATTCTTTTCTGAACAACCTTCTGTCACTTAATAGGAAACAACCAATTGCGGGACACCATGTACTGGAGAGAACGTGTTTGAAAATAGAATAAGGAGCCAGAAACATGTTATTAAAAATTATTCTAAAAATGTTTTCGGCAAATCGACTTGAGAGGACGCTACAAGATGAGGCAACTGGTGGAGAAGAACGGCGAGAACTGCTGCGACACGAATAACTGATGCAAGTGGTTTTATTTTAATTCCTGAGGCTGATAGACTTCGCGACGACCAGTATAGTGTAACGTTAATGTAGTTACGTTTCGGCTGCAAGTCCAGTCGAGCAACTTGTCATTACGTCCGAGTTGTCTGCCACGCTGATGCTATAACAGCCTGTCTGGGACTCTTAGTATTTAATCTGACCAAGTGCATTTCCATGTCATTATATGCGTCATCAACTGATGTGCGAGGAGGAAAGAGACACCGATACTGCTCCCTACACGCTGCCTACATAACAGCGAATATAGTAATATCGTCAATTTAATCTTTCCTATGCCGCGATTCAAAGAAAACTCAACAGGAATGAACGTCAACGCCTTGGCGATGAAAATCGCTCTTATGTTCTGCCGTTGTTTCGAAGTAAAATTATCTGTTAGGCATCTGTTAGGCATTGTGAAATTGTGTAATAACCAAATTCATGTCGTGTTCTTTTCTTGATTTGTTTGATGTTTATATCAGTTATCGGCTATTTTTTTTATGAAGGACAGATAATAATTAAATAAAATAACAATTTCATAACCTGTTATTTTCTTGTGCTTTGTTTCATATTTATGTCAATTGTTGGCTATTTCTTTATAAATCACAGTAAATAAATTCAGTAGAAGATCGATTTGAAGATTAAGAACTCTTTTACCAATTTCTCAAGATCATTTGGATTTTAATTCATGAAAAGTAGCATTATGCCTCCTATCCATTGTATGTAATTACAGTGCTGCCAGCCTCTCGGCTTTGAATATCCGTAGATGGCCGCTAAAATTTCCGTAGATTTAGTACAAAAATACGGAGACTCGCTAACTGAAAGACTGAAACAATAATTATTGACAGGACAGTGAAAATCAAGAATACTTTTTATTTCCAGGTCTTTAAAATTACAAAAATAATATTCTACATTGAAAGTAAGAAATATCTCCGAACATATTTTATACAACGTCACTTTCACCACCGCTGCTGTTATGCCTAGTAGATTTTTATTTTTCCGTAGTGACTACACATTTTCTTTGTTGACATCAAATTTAGCACATCTTCTGTAACATGAAATGTTAAAAACTGCGAGCATTTTGATTCTCGGATATTGGTTAGGCCTTCTCGGAACGCACTGCTTAGTAAGCCGTGCTAACGAGCGTGTCACCGTGCATAAAGAGTGCGCCGACAGTTCTGTATTACGGTCTTTTATGATCTATAAAAATTGTTACTAAACAAAATATGAGCTTTATTTCAATCGTTGGTTGACACGAGCGGTTGCAAGGAAACGATTCACAGTTATTGCCAATTCTGTAATGCAGTATCACTATTCGCACAAACTTTAACAAAACACCAAAATAAGAAAAATTCAACAAATGATAAAAAGTGTCAAAAATCCGTAGATATTTTAACAACTTCCGAAAATCCTAACTTTTCATAAAAAAACCGTAGATCTACGGATAAATCCGTAGAAATGACAGCACTGTGTAATTATGTACATTTTTTTAAAAAAACTAAATTGCATTGGAGCGCATGCTCCGGTGTCAATTTTAATTTATATAAAACGGATTATTCGAATATGAACTGTCCACTATTATTTTAATAACTGCCTTAAACAAGGCGAACTGCAAAGATTATTATTAATAAAAATTTATTTTATTCCGTTTCATTGAAAAATGATCAGGTGGTACAGCACACTTTACCCTCGACTGACCGTCATTACCTTCCGTATGACCTGGCTGTTTGTGCGAAACAAACTTGGCGGATCTCCTGGTACTGTTATTTGCACTGATGGCCCTCTACAAACACACGAATGGCCTGGTGAATACTAATTGTCTAGCAACAACAATTGTCCAGAAATTTCTTTCAACTCACCATTCATACGTTGTTGCCTCGCACGGTGGAATGGCGTTGTGTTTCTCTCTCAGATCCGTGCGGTCGTGCATGAGCTGTCTGCGACTGTATGTCATGGGGCTCAGGTTGTGCCAGTAGCTCTGCTGATGGTTTTTATCTCTCCGACACCCCTCATGTGTTCGTCGTTGTGGTGGAGGTGTAATGCTGGTTTGCTTATTATAAAACAACCCAGTAAGAACATGTAACAAAAACATGGATCTCATATCAATACTCCTCTGACTTTTCGAGAGTAAAGTTAGCTCGTCTGGTACTATGGACCTGGCGTCAGAGTTTCTTAGTAATCCGCCTCTATCGTAGCCGTCTTGCCTAATCTGCTAGTCGTACCAGGTAGTCTATAGGGGACCTGCAGTTTAATGTGGAATCACAACCACGGAAGCGTTCTGATGTATTTCAAATTATACAGAAAGCTGTATCTGAGATACAGGGAGGTTATGGACCTTTAAAAATCCCAGATCAGACGAAGATTCGAGCCTGGGACCATTCGATTTCCAGACCGACGCCTTGACGAACTGAAGCAGCGGAATGTAATTGTAGATACACTCGTTTTTATAGTATATGGATTGTTTTGAGACTAGAAAGCACTTTTGAAGAGTCAGTCTTTCGCTAAAAATATTCCTGAAACCGATTGGTTTTGTAAAATAATTTCTTAGGTACGGTTTATTATTTTATAACACAAACTTTAATTAATGTTTAATAGCTTTTCGGTGAAACGAAGACGTGGCCAAACATCATTATACTGTCAATTCTTCATTAAATCGGTACTTCTTTTCCTAAGATGGCAGTTTCCTGTATTTGTTTACATCACCACAGTACGTTCTTGACGAAATTTAAAGAAAACAACCATTTAAATCCACGTTGGTAAATTAAATTTTTAGTTCGTCCATAAGCTTACTGTCTCACATCTATACCGTTCTCTTAAACCTTTCTTGTCTTCTTCCTCGAATAATCAAATTCTGAAACAATCTACCAAAACTTTTGGAACTGACCTGTTCTCTCTTGTTCTATATAGATGGTTTTGTTTCTGTCTCACAATAATCCGTACTCCCTCCTTCTCTCATTGGCTAAATTAAATAATTCTTTACCACCTATAATTGGCCAACAAAATACGCAACATCGTAATCCAGCACCCTCTCGATCTCTCTAAATGTTAATCGAATCTGAATCCACAAAACTATATATTTTCATTACAACTGAAGCTAATCAACTCAGTATTACTAGACATGTGACAAAGATTGGTTTTTGACGCGTGCGTAGTTATATAAATAATTTAATTCACTTGTGAAATGAAATCATCCCATGTTTTTTGTTGTTAAAATACGAGGCAAAAATAAATCAATATGGCAGTATTATATGGAAATAGAATTTACTGATGAAAAAAGATAGAATTTGCCATAAAATATATGCTTATTTTGATTTTAAATTTATTTTTGAAAAAAAAACCATTAAAATCTAAATAATTATATATTTATTTTTCCACATCCGCTTTCGCAAAATATCCGCATCCACATTCGCATCCGCAAAGATGACATCCGTTACAACCCTATTTCAAACCCACGTTCTCCCGAATACAAGGACGGAAAGTTACAACTGACCCACCAAACTCCGTGAAATAGTAGGTGTCATTAGGAAGGACATACGATACTCTTTTCTGGATAAATAACACACTTCGTCATGAAATTTTAAAAAGTAACCGAACGATGACAGACAGACGAATAGTGTGTATAAGTCTCTGTAATTTTATGTCGGCCGCTCAGTCTCTCAGGATTAGTTTCTCTCGTAATGCGTTTGTATATAATGTGTTTATAAATTTCATGTACAGACACAACTCCACGTGGTGCCTAACGTTAAAAAACCGCGAAAAGAAGTTTTTTTACTACGGCAGTTATATGCAACTAGTTCACGGGTTGCCAACCTCCAAAGGCTGTATAGCAAATGACGGAAAAACAAAAATGTTGTGCACAGAATGGTATTGTCGTCAGACATCTAATGTCCCGAGAAATTGATATAATGTAAACCACAAACAAAAATCTCTCTGACCCCAAGTTGATTGCTATTTTTAATCATGTTGCAAAATCGTTCTCTTCATGAGACAGTTCAGTGGTATGATACGTCTTCCCCGTCATATCATCCCAACTCTGGAACACCTTTTACGTAACATACAGCTTTCTGTAATCAATTCTAGCAATAAAATTCTAAGCCCACACATACGAAGTCGCTGGTAACAGCTGATTTTAGATAATCATCGGTTCCTCGAGATTACGATCATATCGATCCCAGTGAAAGGTTATATCTCCCCTTTTAGCCTCGCCATCACCGAGAGAGCTACATCGAACGTGGAGAGACGGACGTGTCTCGAATGGTGGTAAGCCTTGAGGGAGCTGGAGGCGCGGATGTTGACGTGGAAAGACGGGGAAATTGGCCGGGTCTCAACTGGTTGGCTCGCAGCCAAAACTCCCCTCCACTCTTTTCTTCCCTGTCCCTCTGCATCCGCCGCAGTTTGTTTCCTAGGCGGCCGGGCAGTTTGATTTCCATCTATCACCGGCTACACAGCCCGCCTCTCCAATATTGACTGCCGCCCTCCACGCTGTGTGAATTTCATGGATGTTTAGAGGAACCTGAAATACGCCCTGTTACACTGTGTCCCGCGGGGCTCGGGTGAAAAATGCGCGCGGACCTCCGCGTGACGTCGAGATGTTTTATGGACGATCGCGCCCTGTGTTCTGCGAGCTCACCGTCTTCTGCACGTCCGGAGAGTAATGGCCGCGGCGGGAGAGTAGCTTTGTGGTGTTTCATCGAAAACTACTTTATCATCAAAATAGCCTGTAGCTTTTTATTTGTCTGCCATCGCGTTATTCATTGCACTGAGAGACTAAAATGCTCCGGGACGTTTAAGAGCGGTGGCAGACGGGATTACGAGAGCATAAAATAAATCAGTTTTTGGTTGTACATATTAATATTTAACTTTGGTACTGTTAGAACACAACAGAAAGCTAACGTTGAATGAAATACTTCACGGGTTGTTCTACTGCGTCAATTCTGTCACAGGTGTGTTGATCTCCACCAGCGATCTTCTACAGCTTCTGCAAGGCGCTAATGATAAAAGCGAAAACGCATCTTAATTTATAAGGAAACATGGACTTTTTATTAAGCAGAGAGTGTATGCTATTCGAGAGATTTTATGAATGAGTTTTGCCCTATATAGCATAACGACTTTGCTTTGTTTATACATCGTATTTATGAAAAAGCTCATTTTTCCTCGTCTGACACCGTCTATATCCCCATCTTTGTTCAAATTTTTTGGTTGTTTAGAAGCCTTGACAGATTCTTTAATTTTACGTTCTAAAGAAACATTCGGTTGCTCATGTCGATAACAGAAGAGATGACTTAGAAGAACAATTTTCGAACTATTTCAGTTAATTTAAAAATGACATTGGCGAAAAGCACGAAGTTTTACAGCAGTAAACTCTGCACGAACCGAACCTGGTTCGTGAGCGGTAACGCTCGGGCCTCATATTTGTGAATACGCAGCTTCTAATCCCCGTGGGACTATCCAAATTTCCGTTTTCCATGGTTAATCTAAATCAATCCAGACGAATTCTGGGATGGTTCCTTCAAAAAATCCATGGCCCAATACCTTCCTGTTCGTTTCCCTTTAATGAGCTCGAAGTTGACGAGATATTTGCACAAAATTAAGTTCCTTACCTCCTCATTATTACACTTATAGCCACTTTGTTTGAGTTTTAACGAATTTATTAATATACTGTTGTTAGTTTTAATCCGGATGTACTGTTACCTGCGGAGGTGTTTCTTCAAGATCACAGTTATACAGATCAGAAAGCTAATGACAACCATAACCCATATACCAACTTCGAGTGAGAGTCTGGAATTCAGTGACTTAAAAAGCAGAATATTCTGAATTGATGCAATTTGTTAAATGCGTCTCATCTTTCAACTGATTTTTCTTAAAATAATTTAATGGTTATGGAATAAGTTTCGCAGTAATCAATTAATTCTGATAAAAAATCTTTCATTTGAATAAGCCAAAGAGGCTACGAATCACTTGCTTACTGTGGTTTAGCGTAGCCACAGTATTGGCCAGCCAGAGGCGCGCGACAGTCTGTTCAAATATCAGTGCCGTCGGTCGTAGTTACAATAAGTGTTTAGCTAGTTTTCCACATTCCCCTGGGCGAGTTCATCTATCAACCTTCAAACTTCGCGCTACGCTGATACGATGACGCAAAACACATTACCGCAAAGCTCGGCCAGGTTTTAGCAAAGTGAAACGCTCGACATAACTTCTTGTGTTCCCTTGTGGAGACATAACGCAAAGCCCCAAACAAACAACTCATAACTCGGGGATAGCTCAGTAGGACAGACAGTGCACGTGAGAAAATAGTTCCCGCCAGAGAGCACAGAGCTGTTCCTGAATACAGCGACAACTGGATAGCATTATTAGAATGACATTTAGGAACACGAACGCATAGTCAAGAGAGCTTCCTGAATGAGGAAAGTAGCGATTGCTCTGAGATGCCGCAATATACAGTAAGAGTTTTACTCTCTATACTACTCTGTGTTATGTGAGTGGAAAACCATGAATGAGAGATACCTTACTTACCAGAAACATTGAATAGTTAACGTCTAGAGATTAAAATATTTAACATCAATTCTAACACCTCTTCCAGTTTCTTTATTCCAAAGGAAGAAAAAGTTTTCTTTTTGTAGTGGATTAAAAGTAATTATCCTTTTGTAGGTATCTCTTGATGTCATCTTATATTTTATTAGTCAGATTTCCTTCGTTAATTATTTATTTAGTTGCTGGTACCTGGTATGTAGCGTTTAGTTATTTACGCAATGACTTTTAGAACATTGTTTACAATGGAAAGCCACGGAATTTGTTGTACATCTCGGGCACTGTCGCAAGCAATGTATGACTATTTTTCTTTTGGTATATCGACGTCGGCGACATTAAAGACTATCTCACCTAAGGAGTGGTAATAGATTTTGTCATTTGTCTGTAATCCGTGATAAATTTATGTGTTATTTTATAAGTTTAACGTGTAGTGATGGATGCCTGGACGGGGATTCGAATCTCTTCTTCCGAATGCGAGGCCAGAACGTTAACGCTCACCCACCACGCTCGGGAATTCTACGGCATAATAACAATGTTTGCATTGATATAAATTTGAGTTTAGAGCGGTAGAAAGGTTTCTGACAAAGAATAAGGCTCTTGCTGAAGAATTGTAAGTGAGGAACCTTTCTAGGATTTATTTATGGAAAACGTGTGAATCAAAAAGAGAATTGAAATCTCCCAGTGGACTACATGGAACGTTACCACTCATCCACCAGGCTCTGGAACAAAAACATACGAACTTAGTGATTTAAATCGCCTCAGAAGTTAATTTTATCTTTACACAAACAAAACCCAATGAGGTTGAATCAGCCTTATTTGAATTTGGAAATTATATCACATTACAATTATCTTTGAAGAGAAATTATGAGGAAACACAAGTAGTATATTTAACATTTCATTGATAAAGATTCACTAAAGAAGAATTTTGGAGTCTGAAATAAGAATCACCTACGAAGTAGCGGGTTCAGCAGCTCATCCCTGTAGCGACAGAATGGGGATCGCGAGAGTGACAGCCATTATACAACAGCCTTCTAACGTTAGGTTTTGGCATGGCGTGTAGAACTTTCCCTCAACAGAGTTGGAGACAACCTTGAACGATGAGTTTTGTTGCTTCAAAAGCTGGATTTGCAATCTTCTCCTAATTGTGACTGTGAGTGAAACAAACAATAAAACATTTGCTAATACTAAAATAAGGAAGTCTCTGGATACGTTGATGACGTCAAAGTATCGCAATTAACTACGCAGTAGGTAAAAAAAAATGCATAGCTGACTTCTGTAAAATTTCTATATATGTTTTTTAATCTTATTGGCAAAATGTGTGCACAGTGTCGTAGGATAACTAATCAAGTTACTGCAATCACGGAGTTTATTTAAAGTCTCCGGCAGGTCTTAGGAAAGTTGGAAGGTGAAGGAAATCTAAAAGAATAAAGTAAATCGTCAAATTAGAAATATACGTAGACTCTGTCAGGTTCTATTCCCGGCCTTTGCCTGGAGTGATTTGAGTGAAAAAAACTGGATGCCCGGTCGGGGTTTCGAACCCACGTCCTCCTGAATGCGAGGCCAAGAGTTTTAACCGCTTAGCCACCACGCTCGGTAGTAGTTTATCAATGTGTTAACATCTGTTCTCAAACTCAGCGTTAATTACAAATATAATCGTTTATTCGCTTCGGACATAATTAAAATACGGAAGATAAAGGTTTAGATGGATGAAGACGGCCATAACTTTTACCTTACGCGAGAATAATCCTTAAAGAAATTCCTAGGCAGCAGCGAAGCACCTTATGTAAACTCGGCTAGAATGAATAAAAGATGAGCAGTATTTTACTGCCCTCATTTAAATCCCACCCAATTCTCTTTCCTCTATTTGAGCATATGTCTTTAAATTCACTTGGAGTAAAGATTTTTGCTTAAATGTAATTTCCATTAAGTGAAACAAGCTTCTTATTTTTTTTCTTTTCCTTTGATTTTGGTTCGACCACTCTTTGGAGTGCAGTATTTTTGTGTTCGTTCCTGATCAGTTGTAAACAGTAATAATATTGCGTTTATTTCTTGCGATTCATGTGGTACGGATTTTCTTTATTATAATGTTCTTTATCTTAACTGAAAAATGAGTTATGAATGACAGATTGGAAAGCAAGGTAAAAGCACTACAGTCAGATTTAAATCGACGTATGATCAGAAAAAGTCAGTAAAGCGATATGCGCGAAATTTAAATAATCTGAATTTAACTTGTAATAATTCTCATTACACTCTGTGTTATTTAAGAAGGCTTTGTTAAACTAGTTTTTGTCAAGCTTTCAGTTTTTTTTTTTTTTTTGTTATTATGTTTTTGGTTCGGACTTTACTCATCACTAACGTGGAAGTTATTAGAGGCGGGAGAGGATTACGTACAAAGAGCGGGAAGGAATTCGGTCATGGCCTTTTGAGTCAACCATCTAGCATTCACTCGGAGTGATTTCGCAAAACCATGGAAGAGCGAAATATGAATGCCCTGACGGAGATTCGAACCCTGCGCCCTCCCGAATGCCAGTCCCGAACTGCTCGCCTTCCAAACTCGTTCTTTATTTATTCACTTTTATCAGAATTACGTTACTTTATATTTCAATAAATTTGCTTTTAGTGTAGACAATAAATATAAAATGTGAAAGAGAGTGTCTAAGTAAACAACCCGCCCGTGTGGCTCAGTGTGCTGAGGCGCCAGCACACTGTATCGAGGAGGTACAACAGTGCCGGGCATGAGCCCAGGTCCCCACGTGTTCCACCTTCCTAACTGTGCTTTTAGGATGGTTTCCCGCAGCTATCAAGCAAATGCTGGGATAGGTCTCAATTTCTACCTCATAAACTACACATTTCAAAAAAAAAAAAAAAAAAAAAAAAATACATTACATAACATATATAGTTGCAAATGTCGGGGACAGATGGCAACACTTCACTCCCTCCGTTATTGCGTAGTACAACCCTGACAGCAGGTATAAAATGCTTGGCGTCAGAAACGGCATGCGGCCGTAAAACCATAACTTCAAATTTGATCATGGCAACTATGAGTACAACTCATCACAGGCAGCCGACTGCTACTGGTGGAGAGTGGTGATGATGACTCTGTTAATGTGTACACCATACGCTCCAGGTCCTCTGGGAATAATTTTCCGGAAGCCAACTTCGACGTCTATGGGATGAATGTTCTTCCAATCAATAGGAGAACGCTACATTTTTTTTTCAAAAAATATAAAAAAACTGCATTCTATAATTACTTAAAAATCGAAGTAGTGTTAACAGTTAAGTGGAAATAAAGATAAAATTTTATTAACTGTTTAAAATAATAGTTCAAGGCTTTTCTTTATGAGAAATTTGTACAGTGGTGTTCCTTAATACATTAAGTCTTTGGTAACGTTACGTAGAGTAAATTTCGAAATTGAAACTTCATGGAAATCTAAACATTACAAATGAAAATATCGAATAATAATTGTCGGCCACTGTCAGACAAATTAACCGACAAGCAGGAAGGGTACTATGCATTGAAATTGTCACATAAACAAACTAAACGGCTATAAGGTAGATAAAGACTTTAAATTTGCCAGTCGATACTTTACAT
Organism: Vandiemenella viatica; assembly: GCA_031002005.1. Taxonomy (NCBI): domain Eukaryota; kingdom Metazoa; phylum Arthropoda; class Insecta; order Orthoptera; family Morabidae; genus Vandiemenella; species Vandiemenella viatica. Next base: position 88,908,755 of record JARYHS010013630.1, read on the forward strand.
GAACGGAAAGGGGTTTGGAGGTCAACGAATTTTCAGTGCATTGACCTATGATGCGGAATCTTGTGTAACCAATAAAGTGAATTGATGGTCTGCTTTAGTGTATTTTCCGTAGATCTACTCGGTGGAACTTGACCATTGAATGTGACTGGGCCAATGGCCACAAAGTCATATGTGGAGGAAATAATGCTAGCAATTAAGAAATAAATTGCTAGATGGAGGAGTGGATCATTTTGCTTGAAAGCAGGAAGATAGAAGAGTTAGAGCGCTACTGTGTGTGATAGAAGATGGTAAGCGGGGATTCAAGGCTGATAGAAACCTAGTATTGACCTAGTTAGGCGATGAAATGCGTACTGAGAAAATTGAAAATCAATTGACGCAATTACTAACATAAGAAAATTGACATTTTATACTGCTCGTGAATACATATTTGTTTTAAAATTTTTTTATGACATAACTAACATACAAAGCACTCTTGTCTCATCCAAATTACTTCCATACCCTATTCACACATTTGTCCCAGCGATGTTTACACTTTGTAAAGTAGTCCTGATAAGCCTTTATTTTTAAATGTCCTTCAAAGACTGTGACGAATTTATTTTAAAATTGATTTTTATTTTTATTTTTGGTACGTATGTAGCTAACCCACAATGCTAAGTGAACAGTAGCGTTGTCTTGGTGAAGGAACGATGTGTTGTCTCTGATTTCCTTTTGCGAATTTCTTCACTCAGCTGGCGCAAAATACATTTATATTACGGGTAATTGACTGAAGCTCGGGCAAAAATTAGAAGTTCACAATTGCACTGTATTCGAAAAAGCATAGTGAGCATAACAGTGACTCCAGTGATTCTTTGCCAGTCCACTGTTATGATTTAACTGTTATTGTTTTAAAATCGTGTTGGTAGATCAATGTCTCATGTCATGTTACAATCCTTTGTATGACTGTTTAGTCATCTTTGGCTACTCCATGCAGTTGCAAGCAAAGGTCCACTCAGTGATCTTACTCATCTTCGATCATCAAACAAGAGAATAAAGCGATTTTTTCTGGAGCGAGAAGTATGTTCAGTATTTAGGTAAAAATGTCATTCAACGACGCTATTGATATTTCAACCTAATCTACAAGTTATCTAACTGTTAGATGACAGTTTTCGAGCACCAGATCCTTGAATTGCTAAACGTTAGTTTGATTCAGTTCAGTCCTTCCTGGTCGAGGGTCGTCTTCAAATCATTCACGGCCACTTTTAAATTATATAAACCGTTCATATAACTACGTACGAACTGGTGTATTACATTGGCAAACTTGTTTAAGTTGAAATTTTCTCATGAAAGTTCTCCAAACTTTCTTCATGTTTCATGGTTGCTCAAGCAGCAATAACACGTAACAATATGAGATATTACCAATCAAAAAGAAAAACAGATTACTCTGGCTGGTTTGACGATGTAGTCCTGCCAACTCCACGTAGCAAAGACGAACCGTTGACCTCTAGTGCATTTTTTACCCTTATTGATTCACGACTCATAGGCGGGAAAGGACTGGGGGCAAGGAACGGAAAGGAACTCGGCCATCACCTTTTGAAGGAGTAGCCAAAGATGACTAAACAGTCATACAAAGGATTGTAACAAGAGATGATACCTTGATTTACCAACACGATTTTAAGACAATGGAATGATTTACCGAAACCATTGAAAACCGAAACCTGGATAGGGATTCAATCCTGTATCCTCCCGAATACGAAGCCACATCCATTTCAAAAAGTTATTTTCTGAAGATATATCTTATACAGGTATGGTGGAAGATACGGGTTCAGGTAACACAGTTTTGTTAATAAATGCTGACAGTACTAGTTCCTTCTTGTAGAGCCTGGATAGTGGGCTGATCAGATCTGAGATTAGTTTAGTAGGCTGAGCAGATTCTATTACATTATGGTTCCACGTATCAAGTTTTTAGTTTTAACACTCCTTTTTAAATGATCTTTCCTCCTCTTCCTGTCTCGCAATGGTCCTTTAGCAGAGAGCAAACAGATTTAACAATAAACGATTTAACAATTATAATTCTTAAAGACTTGAAATGTAAATAAATACCTTGGCATAACGTTTGATAATAAACACAACTGGCCAGGACACATTGGACAGACGATAGGAAAAGGTTCCAAAATACTTCATTTAAGGGAGATAATGATGAGAGGAAATGCCATGAGAAGTGAGGGAAAAAACCTGTCATCACACCATTGCATGAATATGGTAGGACCCACATTTTGGGAATCAAATACGGGAGTTGGAAGGTGTACATAGAACGGCTGCTAGATTTGTTTTTAGAAGTTACTGCAGAACACAAGCAGTAACTGATATGATAAAGAAGCTGGAATGCGATTCATAGAACATAAGAGGAGGGTGGAAAAAGTGCCCTGAGTGTACGAGGCGTACATTGGTCATTTAACGTGGAAAGATATTGATGGAAGGAATTAAGAGAGATGGAAGGGATAAGATGACCATGACCTCAAGCTGTCACTCGATATCAGGCATAAGGATGTGGAAAATTATCTTTCGTAGGTAAGAGGTCAAAGATAGATTGGAATAAATTACGAAGGGAAATTATGAATAATTTATCAAAAATGCCGAAAGAACCTAAAATTAACGTTTGTAGAAGGCTACGTGTACATGAAAGGGAAAAATGTGCTTAGGGAAATAGCCGGAGTGTGCGTTCCATAGCTTTTTTTTTTTTTTTTTTTTTAAATAAAAAAAAATATGCTTGTGGAAACGTGCTTGGAATACTTTCTTGATTTCAGTAATTCCATTTCTGTGAATTACATCCTACACTACTGTCCTCAAGCTGAATATGTTTTAGAAGTTAATGGCGTCCAGACTGTATGTTCACTTCGCTGAGTGTCCCATGTTACACCATGCCCTCTACCAATTGACCTTCATGGTGTCACACGGACGAACCGCTGGTATTGGAAAATGGAGCATGTATGTTAAGAGAGGATGTATATTAGTCTGTTTAAATCAAGTATTTAGTCTCCCCCTCCCCTCCCACTCCTCACTCTGAAATGTGTAGTGCAAGAGGAAACTTGAAGGTCCTTCGAACTACATTGTCTCTTCATCACATGTGTTGTATTACTTTATCTGCTCCAATATCCAAGTTAACTTATGTCTGAAGATCCATCAGAAAATGGTAGATAAGATATCTGTATTTATTTAGCGACCTACAATTCATGTTACACTCCATTTTCCATCAGAAGAAAAGCAACCAGCATTTTGGTTGACATCTTATATACTCTGCACTGTACCGTTACATACGAGCGTACAGCGTGTTGTACTGTTACATCGTGCATACAGAATGATAAATTGTCAGCGGTCCTTGATGTTATTGAAAATAGTCTTCACGTTGTTTCACTGCTGTTGAGATGGTGGCGCGTCCTAATATTAACTGACGAAGCTCCGGCCGAACTTCTTCGCCCTTCTTCTGGGTGGAACTGTACTGATATGTGTTTTAAACTCTCTACTAAGCATAACTAAGCTATTCCGGCCTCGGAAGCCTTCGAGGCCAGTTCAGCTTGTTTCTTTTGTCTTAAACAAACCTTTGTAGCATTCATAGAATGCTTTTGTAAGAAGTCCGTAGAATTTTGAGTACTACCTGTTAAAAGCCACTGCTCGAGGCTTACTGCTAGTTCGCTTTTACTCGATACTATTTTCGACAGTAGGTGCACCGTTAACTTTTTAACAAGTATGCCTGAAATGTTTTCTAGCCACAATCTTCTATGCCGAGACATTCTGCATTACATACGACGTTCAACATTACGCTCCACGTCAAGGTCTGAGCTCTACTCGTCAATTTAGCTTCCGTGTGCAGGCCTCTATATAAAACGGCTATATAGGTCAAGCATAACAATGACCAATGTTCAAGATCAACACTGTATGTTATCACAGATGATGTGAATGAATTATTATTTCATCAAATATACAATTTTACGAAATTATTAAGGTTTGTTTTACTAAGAAAGTTGATATTCATTTGACATGGTACTGAACCCATACAACGTTTGAAACTCAGTTGGTCAAATATGATTGAGATTATTCAAGAAACGATATGGAATGTGAGACTCAATACCACCTGGAGCCGTAATCTACATTTAAAAGTCTGATAAACAATATAAGATCAGAAATTTTGGTGGAATCCTTGCAGTGAGATCCTTTGAAATTTCGAGATGTAAGCTTCAAATTTTCTTACAAGTTCATTAAAAAAAAGCAAAACTTATTAAGTTTCGAAAGTAAATCGTTATTGGATTGCCGACATATTTTGTGAGATTCATGCACCGATATGAGTCTGCCCGTGTGCGAAATATACAACGCTCTGATTTGTCTCCTTTAAGACTTCGATGACATTCGTGCCATCTGGTTCGGAGCGTCATTCATTAGCTAACAGCTCCTGTGTTTGATCCCAGCGCGTCTGTTGTTACAGTGGGAAGAGCAAACATGGCGCTGTATGGAAGCGGCTCATGCGATATTCGAGACTCGAATCCAGTGACGAATAACGAGGAACATTAGCAACGAGTATGTGTCGACAACTCCAACGAACTCTCATGAACAAAACTGGAAGCTGTTTCAAAAGCGAAAACTTGTACGTTGTGCAATATAATTTGACATTAGTCGCTCCGTAATGCTGCTTCTGTGATAGGGTCCACCCTCAGACCAAATGGGCGATCTTTTTTTTTTTAACCCGCTTTCCCCCCTCCTAACGTTGGACCTGCCTGTGAGTTATCTTCTAAAAGAAAGAGAAAAAATAGTTATGCTTTTCAAATGTACGTATGTGAATGCATTTCCTTGATCTCTCCTGAAGGCTAAATGTCTTGATGGATTTTGATGTGACGTGATGGATTAATTTTGACGCTACAAGTATTGTAGGCTATGTGGTTTACCATAATTGATCAGGATTGATACTGGCAGAAGAACTTGGAGTAGTACGTAGAATGGACGAGAAAACCATGGTCGCCAGCAGCACTTGATCACAAGCGTAAGGGTTGGGGAAAGTTCCTATGCAAGTAAGAGAGTCAGGAATTCAAACAAATTACCGACATATATACGAAACAATTTACCTGAAACGGTAAAACAATCTATACTATTAAAGATCTGTAAACGAGCTGCGTGTAGCTTAGGCATCACGCATAGAGGACTGCAGCAATTTGATTGGGTTTTAAAAATTCAGAGAGCTTATGTATCGCGCATAAAAGACTGCAGCAATTTGGATGGTTTTTACAAATTCAGAGAGCTTAAGTATAGCGCATAAAAGACTACAGCAATTTGGACGGTTTTTACAAATTCAGAGAGCTTATGGCCTAGCTTAAAATCTGCGAAAATATCTTATAACTATGTGAGTGAAGAACTGAGCAAGAAATTATAATCATTATGATATGGGACCGATAGGCGCCACATATCACTCTATATTTGAGATGAGCACTCTTTTTGGGATTACAAAAAATAACACTACTATTCTTTCGGTTCGGTTTTAGTTTTTGACTTTGGTTATTTATTTCTTCATTTTTTATAAAATGTAGTACATTAAAATAAACGGAATGCGCGAATCAAACGTAATAAGCAAATGATATATTTAATTTACTGTGGACATATTTGCTCTTTAAGAGATAGTAACCAAAGTTGACTCTAGTACTCTTTGATTCTGCTTATATATATACATATATATATATATATTTACTTTCGTTAGTCATGTCTTTAGTTGTCTGAAATATGGTAAATTAAAAAAAACTTATTGCATTAACCACTACATCATAGATTAACCGTTTAATAAGCGAAAAGGAATTGTGATATTTAATTTACCGTAAATATCTTTGTGCCTAATGTCGATATTAAGACTTGACTGCGCGTTGTTGTTAGTCAAAACACTACGTATAAATTAACATTTCATTGAGAGTATGAAATTGTGATATTTAAATTGCAGTAAACGTTTTTGTGCTTAGTTTCGTTATAAAACCTGATAGCATCACTACTTTTTACCTCAAAACTCCATAAACGTAATTAAATTGTGATTTTTAATTTACTGCAAACAGCTTTGTGCTTAAAAACGATATTAAATCCGGATAACACTTTGCTTATTTATTCCGTATCAGCTTTTGAAAATGTGATTTACAGTCAACTGTTACGGATATAATATTTTTCGTTGTGACCACAGATGTATACCTAATCAATGTTTATGGTTACTGATATAATTCTATAGTTCTTCGTGGGTTAGGATAGCTCTAATATACACAATAATCTACGCATTAATATGGATAATTTTTCACATAGCTTCAATTTATTATTTTTAATACATAATATTGCATTAAAACATAAGTAAAACAAAAAAACTTTCGGACATCGGAATACCGAATCTAAGGTAATAACCAAAAGAAGAGAAAGATTTTATATGAAATCGACGTGCGTTTTTTTTTTGTGCCTCTCCACGTTAATATTTGATACTAGAATACAAAGGGTAAAACATTTCTACACATACAAGGGACCGCGAGTGAAACAGAAGGAAAATTCTAGCTTAAGATAAAAATTCATGAAATGCAAAAGGGGGGATTAAAAGATATTAACATCGAAGCCTATGTTCTCCTTCGTAATTAAGCGAAATAAATAATTAAAAAATGGCACACAATCACAAATCTCTGGTATGAGGTTTCAATGTCATTCTCTCAGGAACTTTCCATTCTGTAGTTAGTAAAGTTTTCATTTTTTTGGTACATATTGAAATAAAATAGTATAAAAATATACATACCATGCTTTTAGTATTTACCAGCGTGAGCACATGGTCATTTCCCTTAAAATGTATTCCAAGCATTAAGGAAGAGGTTATTTAATTTAATATGAAATGAAAACGCTGATTTCAATAGTAACATTACAATTCGATTTATTATACTGTGTTTCAAAATGGGGAACGTATGAAAACTTACAACATTTACTGTCGTTACATATGAGGGAAAGCACCATACACAGATTACGATAATCATTAGTTAACTAAAAAAATCAAATTGGATATGGGGCTACAGGGGTTCGCAACTAATGAAAATTACAGCTCAAAATGTTGGGAGCTACCAAATATTAATTTAGATTCTCTAGTGAGCTAATTGTGCGGTTAGCTCATTGGATAAATGAGATATCTAACCAGGGCCATTATCAGGGCAGTGAAAATTGTTCGCCGATGAAACAATGACCATATTTGCCAGTTCTGTCTGCACACGGATTCTATACAGAACCTTGTGGCTCTGCACAAAAAAACTTATACTGCGCAGCGAAACTACTATCTTGTGCAAGCTATCTCTGACCAGTCGTATTCATTGATAAGAATTCTAATAGATAATCGCAGACTTATAAAGCTCTGCAGCATATAAATCGTGCATGCTGCAGCATCCGGGACCTTGCCTTGTGCAAGATCTGAGAGAAATTTCGGTCATGTCTCCTGTAAGACTGAGACGAAGTGTGTTACCCTGTGCAAGACTGGCTGTGATACGAAAGCAGACAGCTCAAAATATCCTCGCAAGCTGGTCAACTCTGAAAGAAGACTGCCATCTTCTTGCCACGCATCGCTGTATATATTAAATTAAACATAAACATTAATATTATGTATTTATGACTATTAAAAGATGGCCGCAGGGACTCGGTAGAATGGATCGCATCAGGAATGAGAACATTCAGCCGGCATTTGGTGTGGCTCCAATACCTGAGAAATTGCTGGAGGATCGTTTGCGATGGTACGACCACGTATTGCGCAGCGACAACACTTCAGTTGCGAGAACAGCAATCGATATAAGTCCAAAGGGCCGAAGACCACGAGGGAGACCCAGGAATTGCTGGCTGGATACCTTGCGGGAGGACTTGCACCTAGTCAATGCATCGCATGAAGATACGCAAGGTCGGCATAATTGGAGAAGACCTTGCAATGCGGGATTAATGCTGAGAAGAAGATGAAGTGATTGGTCTTCATCTGCGTATCCCATTCACGCAGGTTGCTTGCTCTTCCAATGGTGGGATACTGACTGTACGTTATACATATCCAAGTTCGTTGTTGGTCTACTCCCAACACATGTACGGAACGTCGTCAACAATCCGACCGATCCCTTCACAGACTTTTACATCTATTGTGTCTGTATTATTTATCCATAGCTTTCTAATGTTAAAAATAATATTACTCGGCAGTTATATGATGGATATTTGTGTATAATTAACACAAGAAAACGCATAATTCTAACAACAATGATAAATTTTTTTTAACACTGACACTTTCTCGAGACACTATCTCAAGGCTTGTGAATTAAAGAATGATACCCTCGTATACTTAACGAAAGCTTCGGAAAAAGGAACAAATATATTTCAACGTCGTAGGAACATATTAACTAAATGAAATATAAAAATGATTAAAAACAAACAAAAAATTCAACTCCGAAAAGTTATTTTAAAGTTAACAGGAAGCTTTTCAATAAACAAAGATTTTAATTCTTAATAAATAAATATGCCTTTTATTACGTTACAATAGAAATATTGTACCTGCAGCCGTTAGATGGTATGGTCATTGTATCAGTTACTTAATAAATGTTGCAGGTGTACAGCCCTTAGAATATTCACTAACTCATAATTAATCCCCAATTAATTTACTCATAATTAGTAAAATTAAAATTTATGAAGGGAATAGCCGCCTGCAACATTTATTAAGCAACTGAAATAAAACAATGAAATCTTCACGGGTATACGGCCGGATTGTTTTTTTTATAACGCAAACCTGTGGTACACCCGTGAAGATTTCATTACAACCAATCGTCTGGAAAGTCTCCGTTCTGAAGATTGAAATAATGCTGTAGGCTTACCAGTTGTGTTATACTGAAGAGAATATTTATTTATCACAACTTTCAGCAATCAAAATCACTGATGTTGAAGAGCTTTTCCTTCACTTATAAGTCACTTTCTTCTTTTTATAATAATTCTTGAATAAACTTATCTTTATGCATTGCTTGGTTTGGATATCGAAATGCTAGGCTAAATACATAACAGCTCTTCCATAACCCAAAGTAATTTTGGAGCTGACTGCAGCAAATTAAACGCAAATGACAGATAATTAATTTACAAAACACATTACTACATCCCACTCCAACTTGTAACTTAATCATCGAACGTGTTTGCGAAGGAGTTCTGGCTTCCGACTACACTGCAGTCACATTTGGGAGCGTGCATAAATCACGTAGCTCCATTAGTAGCGTTTGAACAGTCCGAGTGCAGTAGCGTATTTTGTTGTTGTTTTTTATCTGTAGTGGTGTGGGTATTTGAATAGTGTAATCTCTGAGTGTTTACATTTTGTAAACAGTGGTCGTTAGTAGCGTTTGAACAGTCAGCGAGTGCAGTAGCGTATTTTGTTGTTGTTTTTATATCTGTAGTGGTGTGGGTATTTGAATATTGTAATCTCTAAGTGTTTACATTTTGCAAACAGTTGTCGTTAGTAGCGTTTGAACAGTCAGCGAAAGCAGTAGCGTATTTTGTTGTTGTTTTTATATCTGTAGTGGTGTGGGTATTTGAATAGTGTAATCTCTGAGTGTTTACATTTTGTAAACAGTGGTCGTTAGTAGCGTTTGAACAGTCAGCGAGTGCAGTAGCGTATTTTGTTGTTGTTTTTATATCTGTAGTGGTGTGGGCATATGAATAGTGTAATCTCTGAGTGTTTACATTTTGTAAACAGTGGTCGATAGTAGCGTTTGAACAGTCAGCGAGTGCAGTAGCGTATTTTGTTGTTGTTTTTATATCAGTAATGGTGTGGATATCTGAATAGTGTAATCTCTGAGTGTTTACATTCTGTAAACAGTGGTCGTTTGTAGCGTTTGAACAGTCAGCGAGTGCAGTAGCGTATTTTGTTGTTGTTTTTATATCTGTAGTGGTGTGGGTATTTGAATAGTGTAATCTCTGAGTGTTTACATTTTGTAAACAGTGGTCGTTAGTAGCGTTTGAACAGTCAGCGAGTGCAGTAGCGTATTTTGTTGTTGTTTTTATATCTGTAGTGGTGTGGGTATTTGAATAGTGTAATCTCTGAGTGTTTACATTTTGTAAACAGTGGTCGTTAGTAGCGTTTGAACAGTCAGCGAGTGCAGTAGCGTATTTTGTTGTTTTTATATCTGTAGTGGTGTGGGCATTTGAATAGTGTAATCTCTGAGTATTTACATTTTGTAAACAGTGGTCGTTAGTAGCGTTTGAACAGTCAGCGAGTGCAGTAGCGTATTTTGTTGTTGTTTTTATATCAGTAGTGGTGTGGATATCTGAATAGTGTAATCTCTGAGTGTTTACATTCTGTAAACAGTGGTCGTTAGTAGCGTTAGAACAGTCAGCGAGTGCAGTAGCGTATTTTGTTGTTGTTTTTATATCTGTAGTGGTGTGGGTATTTGAATAGTGTAATCTCTGAGTGTTTACATTTTGTAAACAGTGGTCGTTAGTAGCGTTTGAACAGTCAGCGAGTGCAGTAGCGTATTTTGTTGTTGTTTTTATATCTGTAGTGGTGTGGGTATTTGAATAGTGTAATCTCTGAGTGTTTACATTTTGTAAACAGTGGTCGTTAGTAGCGTTTGAACAGTCAGCGAGCGCAGTAGCGTATTTTGTTGTTGTTTTTATATCTGTAGTGGTGTGGGTATTTGAATAGTGTAATCTCTGAGTGTTTACATTTTGTAAACAGTGGTCGTTAGTAGCGTTTGAACAGTCAGCGAGTGCAGTAGCGTATTTTGTTGTTGTTTTTATATCTGTAGTGGTGTGGGCATTTGAATAGTGTAATCTCTGAGTGTTTACATTTTGTAAACAGTGGTCGTTAGTAGCGTTTGAACAGTCAGCGAGTGCAGTAGTGTATTTTGTGGTTGTTTTTATATCAGTAGTCTTGTGGATATCTGAATAGTGTAATCTCTGAGTGTTTACATTTTGTAAACAGTGGTCGTTAGTAGCGTTTGAACAGTCAGCGAGTGCGGTAGCGTATTTTGTTGTTGTTTTTATATCTGTAGTGGTGTGGGTATTTGAATATTGTAATCTCTGAGTGTTTACATTTTGTAAACAGTGGTCGTTAGTAGCGTTTGAACAGTCAGTGAGCGCAGTAGCGTATTTTGTTGTTGTTTTTATATCTGTAGTGGTGTGGGTATGTGAATAGTGTACTCTCTGAGTGTTTACATTGTAAACAGTGGTCGTTAGTAGCGTTTGAACAGTCAGCGAGTGCAGTAGCGTATTTTGTTGTTGTTTTTTATCTGTAGTGGTGTGGGCATTTGAATAGTGTAATCTCTGAGTGTTTACATTTTGTAAACAGTGGTCGTTAGTAGCGTTTGAACAGTCAGCGAGTGCAGTAGCGTTTTTTGTTGTTGTTTTTTATCTGTAGTGGTGTGGGTATTTGAATATTGTAATCTCTGAGTGTTTACATTTTGCAAACAGTGGTCGTTAGTAGCGTTTGAACAGTCAGCGAAAGCAGTAGCGTATTTTGTTGTTGTTTTTTATCTGTAGTGGTGTGGGTATTTGAATAGTGTAATCTCTGAGTGTTTACATTTTGTAAACAGTGGTCGTTAGTAGCGTTTGAACAGTCAGCGAGTGCAGTAGCGTATTTTGTTGTTGTTTTTTATATCTGTAGTGGTGTGGGCATTTGAATAGTGTAATCTCTGAGTGTTTACATTTTGTAAACAGTGGTCGTTAGTAGCGTTTGAACAGTCAGCGAGTGCAGTAGCGTATTTTGTTGTTGTTTTTATATCTGTAGTGGTGTGGGTATTTGAATATTGTAATCTCTGAGTGTTTACATTTTGTAAACAGTGGTCGTTAGTAGCGTTTGAACAGTCAGTGAGCGCAGTAGCGTATTTTGTTGTTGTTTTTATATCTGTAGTGGTGTGGGTATGTGAATAGTGTACTCTCTGAGTGTTTACATTTTGTAAACAGTGGTCGTTAGTAGCGTTTGAACAGTCAGCGAGTGCAGTAGCGTATTTTGTTGTTGTTTTTATATCTGTAGTGGTGTGGGCATTTGAATAGTGTAATCTCTGAGTGTTTACATTTTGTAAACAGTGGTCGTTAGTAGCGTTTGAACAGTCAGCGAGTGCAGTAGCGTATTTTGTTGTTGTTTTTATATCAGTAGTGGTGTGGATATCTGAATAGTGTAATCTCTGAGTGTTTACATTCTGTAAACAGTGATCGTTAGTAGCGTTTGAACAGTCAGCGAGTGCAGTAGCGTATTTTGTTGTTGTTTTTATATCTGTAGTGGTGTGAGTATTTGAATAGTGTAATCTCTGAGTGTTTACATTTTGTAAACAGAGGTCGTTAGTAGCGTTTGAACAGTCAGCGAGTGCAGTAGCGTATTTTGTTGATGTTTTTATATCTGTAGTGGTGTAGGTATTTGAATAGTGTAATCTCTGAGTGTTTACATTTTGTAAACAGTGGTCGTTAGTAGCGTTTGAACAGTCAGCGAGAGCAGTAGCGTATTTTGTTGTTGTTTTTATATCTGTAGTGGTGTGGGTATTTGAATAGTGTAATCTCTGAGTGTTTACATTTTGTAAACAGGCGTAGTTAGTAGCGTTTGAACAGTCAGCGTGTGCAGAAGCGTATTTTGTTGTTGTATTTATAGCTGTAGTGGTGTGGGGATTTGATTAGTGCAAACTCTGAGTGTATATATTTTGTAGGAAGTACAGGTTATTTCAAGTTTCTGTTCCTTTTTTCTGTACTTTTTTTTTTCCTTTCTTTTTGCGTTTTTCAAAAGCAGTATGTCTAGGGACTGTGATTGCTGTGTGCATACGCTAGCTGAGGTGGCTGATCCTGCGCGCTCAGCTTGCAGCTGTGTTAGCGAAAGTTACGCAGCTGGAAGCTGCCGTAAAAGGCTGCAGCAGATGTGATGTTGGGGAAACTGATATAGCCAAGCCTATCACAGATTCCCCCATATCGACTGTCGTACCTGCAACCCAGGCTGAAGTGTTGGATGCTGTGCCGCAGTCGCCTGTTGGTGACTGGCGTATGGCTTCTAGACTTCGAAGCCGTACACGGGGGCAGTCGAACAGGCTTAAAGTCCAAGACGCTAAACTTGTTCGTCTGTCCAACCGGTTTGATGTATTGTCGGAGGCTGACTCAGTCCCACAATTGTCATCCTGCGAGTTGACGGCCCCCCAGCCTGCCAGGTCTGAGCAAACGCAGAAGGGCATTCTGGTAGTTGGGAGCTCTAATGTTAGGCGGTTATTAGAGCCCCTTAGGGAAATGGCGGATTCCTCGGGGAAGAAATCCAACGTCCATTCAGTGTGTATTCCGGGTGGCCTGATCCGAGATGTGGAACAGGCCATCCCGGATGCCATAGAGGGGACGGGGTGTAGCCAACTACAGATTGTGGCTCATGTCGGCACCAATGATGCCTGTCGCCTTGGGTCGGAGGTTATCCTCTCTTCCTTCCGGCGGCTGGCTGAAAGGGTGAACTCTGTGGCCAGTGACCGCAAGATATCGGCAGAGCTAACCATCTGTAGCATCGTAGACAGAGTTGATTGTGGACCTCTCGGTTCAGAGCCGTATTGAGGGGCTGAACCAGAGACTACGACGTTTCTGTGATGACATTGGCTGCAGATTTCTCGATCTTCGCCATAGGGTCGAGTCTTGTAGGGTTCCCCTTAATAGGTCAGGTGTGCACTACACACGTGAATCGGCTACACGGATGGCAGGGGCCGTGTGGAATGCACTGGGTGGTTTTTTAGGCTGAGGGAGGAAGACCCGAAACACGAAATTCAGTTACGGGCAACCCAATCAGATACAATACCGGAATGTAGGAGCAACGTAAAAGAATCTCGTCAGTTAAAAGTTCTCGTAATTAACTGTAGAAGCGTTTGTAACAAACAACCGGAACTTGAAAGCGTTATTTGTAGTACAGAAGCGGATATCGTTATCGGTACAGAAAGTTGGTTGAAACCGGAAATAAGTTCCGCCGAAACTTTTAAAGATAGCATGAACGTTTTTCGTAAAGACAGATTACATTATCATGGAGGTGGGGTATTTATAGCTGTGAGTAAATTTCTCCCATGTAATGAAATAGACGTCGATACGAACTGTGAAATCATATGGATTAAACTCAACGTTGCTGGGTCAAAACTCATCATAGGTGCCTTCTACCGTCCACCTGATTCGGATATAGCTATCGTCGAGGAGTTAAGAAATAATGTAAATAGTATAGCTAGCCGTTTTAAAGATCATGCTATGATTCTAGGAGGCGACTTCAATCTGCCTTATATTGACTGGCGTAATTACGTTCACATCACAGGTAGCAGGGATAAGGCAGCTTCTGAAGTAATTCTCGATTTGTTGTCAGATAATCATCTCGAGCAGCTAGTTAATGAACCTACGTGGTGTCATAACGGTAGCGAAAACATTTTAGACTTGCTGGTTACCAACAGGCCAGAATTATTCACCGACATTTCAACGACCACAGGAATAAGCGATCACAAAGCGGTAATTGGGACTATCAAATTAATGACCGAGCGAAAAAGGAAAAAAGGGCGGATTGTATACAACTTCAGTAAGGCCTCAAAGGAGTGTTTTAGAACCTACGTGAGGAATAAATACCATAACTTCAAGTCAACAAAGGACACCGTTGAAGAGATGTGGCATCGTTTTATACATATAGTCAGGGAAGGCATGGAAATACATATACCAAACCGTACAATAAAGGGAGAGGATGATCCACCGTGGTACACATGCGAAGTCAAAAGATTACTCAAAAAACAAAGGAAAATACACGCACGCTCAAGAAGGAAGGGGTGTCGCAGCGATTTAGAAACCTTAGCTGATTTAAGAGGACGTATTAAGAATGTAATACGCGAGGCCTTTAACGATTTTCACTCCAACTCTCTCTCTAAGAGTCTCACAGAATACCCAAAGAAATTTTGGTCGTATGTACGAAAAGTTAATTGTACCAACAGCAATATTCCAACACTAATTCGTGAAGGTTCCGAGGTTAATGAAAGCCGCGATAAAGGTAACGTACTAAATACTGTATTCAAAAATTCATTTACAAATGAACATAAGGATAGTATTCCCGTTTTCCCACGCCGTGTCGAGTCGGTGATGGAATCATTACGAATAGATACTGCAGGTATCGTTAAGCAATTAGAGCTCCTGAAGTGGGGGAAAGCACCGGGCCCGGATGGAATTCCAGTAAGAGTATTTTCAGAGTATGCAGCAGAAATCGGGCCATTTCTGTCTGATATATTCAGTAAATCATTAGAAGAGCGAAAAGTACCTTCAGACTGGAAAATCGCGCAAGTAACTCCGATTTTCAAAAAAGGTAATCGAAGTGATCCTGGGAACTACCGTCCCATATCTATAACATCTGTTTGTAGTAGAGTTATGGAGCATATTATATGCTCGAACATTATGAATTTTCTTGATTATAATAATTTGCTTACAACAAATCAACATGGATTTCGGAAGAAAAGATCATGTGAAACACAGCTGGCCCTATTTACACACGACGTATTGAAAGTCATCGATACAGGTTCACAAGTAGATGCAATTTTTTTAGATTTCCAGAAAGCCTTTGACTCTGTGCCACACAACCGCCTTTTAGCGAAGCTTCGAGCTTACGGTAGTATATCGGATCAGCTTTGTGAATGGATAAAGGATTTTCTAACTGGTCGGTCGCAGTATGTTGTCGTTGAAGGAGAAAGTTCTTCTAATCTAGATGTTACATCGGGTGTACCTCAAGGAAGTGTAATAGGACCACTTCTTTTCTTAATTTTTATAAACGATCTCGGAGACAAAGTGAAAAGCCTTTTTATATTGTTTGCTGATGATGCGGTTATTTATAGGGAAGTAAGAACTTTGGCCGATTGCTTAGAAATTCAGCGCGATCTGGATGTTATTTTGGCTTGGTGCGCTGAGTGGCAACTTACTCTAAACTGTAAAAAGTGCAAGACAATGAGCATAACTAACAAAAAGAATCCGATTGTTCAGAAATACGAGTTAAACAATACAGTTATTGATATGGTCGATTCTATTAAATATTTGGGAGTAACAGTACAAAGGAACATGAAATGGGACATACACATTAATTCTTTAGTAGGTAGAGCAAATTCTAGGCTTCGATTCATAGGTAGAATCTTGAAAAATTGTAATGAACAAACAAAGGAGATAGCGTACAAATCTCTTGTGCGTCCACATTTGGATTATTGTTGTGCCATTTGGGACCCGTTTCGTAAGGGATTGATCGAAAGTATAGAGAAAGTACAGAGAAGAGCCGTTCGATTCGTGACCGCTAGCTACAGTCCTTATGAAAGCGTCACAGAACTGATTAGTAGATTAGGTTGGGAGTCTCTGGTAGATAGACGACACACGTTTCGTTTAAACTTATTGGAAAACATGCGTACTCCAACTTTCACTCATGAGTGTAGTGAAATACTTCTTCCACCAACCTATTTGAGTCGGAAGGACAGGAAAGATGAAAATTAGAGAAATAAGGTGCCGGACTGATTCTTATATGAATTCTTTTTTCCCTCGTACTATTAGGGATTGGAATGCACAGCAAAGAGATTAGCTTTGGTGCTGAGCACCCTCTGCCACCCACAATTTTGTGAATTGCAGAGTATATATGTAGATGTAGATGTAGATATGACAAAACTACTGCATTTGATGGCGTTTTTTCACAGTCAGAAGTTTTCTGTTCGTTTTGGCTACCTTCAGTACTATCCCTTTGTTCGAATGTTTTTTGGTCGTTGACATTCGAAACATTCTTCTTTGTATTCACGCATCAAACTTTTTAGGTACCGGTAGTTTCAGTTATACAACTTTGAGAGTCGAAGCCTCTACATTATCCCGACAAACAACTGATTTATTTACTGAGCATGATGAATGAGCGGTAACGCTCTTGCCTCACATTGGGGAGGTTGCGGGTTCGAATCCCCGTCCAGCCATCCAGATTCCGGTTTTCCATGATTTCTCCAAATCACACCAGGCGAATGCCTGGATGGTTCTTTCAAAAGTATTATAGCAGTTTTTGCCCACGATTTTCCTATCTCTAACGACCTCGACGTCGACGAGACGTAAAGCCATAAGAAAAAAAAAATCATCGCATGATGGCTTTCTTTCGACTGAGGTAGCCGTTGAAAAATAGGTCACATTATGATAATTTTATCGCAACCGTTTCAGTTCAGTTGTAAATTTTCTTTTAGAATCTTGCTTTGCTGAAATCATGTATACCAAGGATCTGAAAAAAAAAAAATCCTTTATGCGGGTTGTTCATTCAGGTGTAACAAAACACTTTGATGAGCTTGCTGACCGAACCCCTTGAACTCTTATTTAGCAATATTGAGTCCCGACCCCACTGAATTCCAGTATCATGTTTTTGTTCAGCAAGGACCAAAAATTATTGATATTATTAGTTATAGTGTCATCTGCATATATCTATATAAACTTATTACAGTATCATTCACCTCTACTACTATTCTTTATTACCTTTTTTAAATTACTTATGCCTCTAAGCCTTACAGACTTCATCCGTAGAGATGGGAATGAACTGGAAACAGGGAAGGAATTTAGCCGTGGCTTTTTTAAGGAACCATCCCGGCATTCACCTGGAGTGATTTGTGGAAACCTCATAGAAAAACGAAATCTGATTGGCCGTACGGGGATTCGAACCCGCATCCACCCGAATGCGAGGCCCAACCGCTCAGTATGCGCAATTAAAAGCCATACTGAAGATTGATAGTTGAATAAAACGGGAGACAGTAAACATCCCTCACATACACTTCTCTGAATTTGTTAAGGTTTTCTCGATTTGAAATTCAGCTGTCTGTTTTCATTGCAGATTTTTATAATTCTTACATCTTGATGATTTAGATTTATTTCACGGTATATCTCAACCAACATGGAATGCTCCTCTTTGTCAAATACCTTTCCACAATCAATGAAATAAGCTAAAACACTTTTTTTTCTAGACAAAGCACCCATGCAGTAATTCCTTAAAACTAAAATAACCTTTATGTGTGTCGCATGTTCTCTTGAAACCAAACTATTCATTTTCGAATTCTATTTCACATTTTGCTCCTGTTTTATAATAGAGTAATAATTTTAATAATTAATGACTCATAAGGATGATAGTTCCTGCTCTAACCAGCATCGAGGACTTTTACCAGTATTAAGTTACGGAATAATTTTGTGAAGATCTCAATATGTTCATCGTTTCACTCGTTTAGTTAGTTTCGTATCTAACTAGTCCTGAAGCTCTCCTGGATTCTGCTACTGAGGTGCTATATTGCACTTCTGTTTTTATAATGTATTGGACTGACAAATTGCCATCTCATCCCCGTTATCACTGAACAGGTCGCTGGTGTATGATGCCAGTTTTTTTTTTTTTTTTTTAATTGGGGCTTTACGCCTCGTCGACGGCTAAGGTCATTAGAGGCCGGTTGGGACTGGGGTCAAGGAACGGTAAGGAATTCGGCCATGGCCTTTTTGAAGGAAGCATCCCGGCATTCGCCTGGAGTGATTTGAGGAAACCATGGAAAACCCAAATCTGGATGCCCGGACGGGGATTCGAACCCGCATCCTCCCGAATGCGAGGTCAGAACGTTAACCGCTCACCCACCACGCTCGGTATGCCTATTCTTTCTTTATTTCATTCTCTTACAGTACCGGTTACCCAAACTTATCAGCTGATGACATCGGCGAGTTTATTATGTACAGTCGACATATTTATTTATTTCCAAATATATCAAGACATATACTGGGTTCTTGCAATTATTTACATTTATCCAGCATCCGTTGTTCTTTGGCTGTTTTGATCTCTGATTTGTTTTTTTTGTATGTAGTTCGTTGCATTATGTAGATTGTCTTTTACGAATCGCCTTTGCGTAATTCAGTATAACACTTCTTCTGTCATATATCTGTTATTCTTTTTCTTTCTTGAAGGTTCCAGGAAAGTATTAGAAACCCTACCAAACACTGTACTGAAGTAGTTTCAATGATATTCGATATCTGAGTCAGTTCTTTAGTCTACACGTCTCTTTGTTTAACTATCGCTGAGATGGCGAAGGGAACTGGAAATTTCATGGCATATGAAGGAGTTTAACCTTAATCTCTATCCGCCAGTGTGGCTCAGAGCTCCAAGGCGCTGCACACTGTCTGCTGGGAGGTACAACGGGACCGAGCGCGAGCCCAAGACCCTCCCCCCAACCCTCCCTCCCCCCCCCCGTACCGACCTTCCTGATTGCGGTTTACCACAATGTTCAAGGCGAATGTTGGGACGGTACCCAGTCTCCATTTACAAACAAAAATACACTTCTCTCACACAGAACATAGTTAAACGCTTCGCAGACAGATGGCACTTCCTCGACTAATGTAACGCTCAAGGCAGAGGTGGAAGACGCGGGAACTTAAATTCTGTCACTTGGCGGCCGAGCTAAACCCTCGGGGATATCCCGGCCAAATAAGCCATACGATAAAAAAAAAGAGCTAATCTCTCAGGATTAATTTATTGTTCAAAGAGTGGGTAGCGATCCGATCCATTGTCAGTACAGCAGTATGTGAGCGAACTGATAGAAGTTATAAAGCGCTTGTTAATGACGATGTAGTCTATTTTTTTTTTTTTGGCTTCCCTACTTAGTACTCAAATCATGAAGCTCATATGTACAATTAGCGTTTAGGCAACATGAACCATGTCTTAGTTATAATGTTACATTGTGCAAGAATTTATAAAATTCATCTCCTCTTTCATTGCTCAGTGCGATCAGCCTTTTTCTATTTTGTCGTCAGAGTTATGTCATCGTTATGGTATTGTCATTCAATTTTTCTAGAACAAAAAGCTTTATCATCCCTCACATCTTTTTTTCTGGATGAATTTTTTAACACACTTCGTTTCTATGAATCGTACTAATTACAATCAAGTAATTAATTCTTCTACTTTTAACAGACGAAATATGTTCTCTTACAGTCACATCAGTTACTGTCTATTTTGCTTCGTAGAAGAAGCAAGGTGTTTCTGATCGCTTGACGAGTCGATGGCATTTGGGGTTAGATGGATGAAACCCGGCGCAGGTGGCAGAAGGACTGGACTGTTTTACTGGTCCAAGTTTGCCGGTATAAATCTCATCTCACTGAGAACGAGTGGTGCAGTCTTTTTTGTTGACTCCGCCACCTCTTTGTGTGTAGAATGCTGTTGTGGGCTGCGAGATAAATCAGCAGATTACTGAGGATCGAGGCGGGCCGGACGATAAATCACGGGAGGTGCCGCCCCCTGCGCCCCATTAACGTTCGCAATCACCTCTCGATAAGCGGAAATAGCCCTCCTAATTCCATTGCCGCCGCGGGGATTTGCAGGCTTTTGATCGGCAGTTTGTTCAGTCGCCATCTGACGAGCTGTTTAATATAGGCACAAAGCGTATGCAACAGGAGGGGCAGGGAAACCTTGCTTACTCAGCCACCAATTTTTCTCATAACACTACACTGATTCTAATTAAAAATTCTCCTCTTAATTGTATAGATGGACTTATTATTTAATTGTTTCGCCATTTGTATTAGGAATCATTTAGATCTAAAGAAAATTCAACACAGTAAGCTTTCAATGTCAGTGCAGCCTTCTGTGGGGCGACTACCTCAGACCAAAATCTCCTGCTTGTTCCTCAGACTTTTGCTGAAAATTTATTACTCAACAGCCAAATTATTTTAGTAACGATTTGTGTAGATCATTTTTTTTTTTTTCACAGTAAATATTTTATGGAAGAAACAATATGTTGCAAAACGCTTATTTACGCTTTTTTACTTCATTAACGGAATTCTACAAAGGATCCATCATTGAAAACAGCACTACCTCTTGATTCTCTTCTCTTTAGAGTAAGGTGACCAGACGTCCCGCTTTTGGCGGGACAGTCCTGATTTTTGACAATTTATCCTGCGTCCCGTGGCGTTTTAAAATAGTCCCGCTTTTTGGAAAGAATGCATGACAAGCTCGGGAACGGCCGGAGCACGGGAAGGGAATATACAGCTTTTGGCGGCCATGACGCTATTTCGCCAGGATATGAGTTTTATACTATTTTTGTTAATTTTATAATGTTAAACTTTAATAAAAATCAATAATTGTTGAGAAGGGATTATCAAAGGTCGCATTGTTGATCAGCTGTTAGCATTCGACCACAATTGTGTAGACTTAATAAAAAATGGCATTTTTTGACACTGGCAACGAAGAAAACATTTTGTAACAACCTCTCAGACGATACACATCGTGCTGCGTGCTAGTGCTATAAAAAAACAAGTGATGTCAACAACTCAGCTATTCAGATAATAAAGGTAAGTAATTAAGTAATTTATTTAATAAATACATAAATGTTTTTGAATTTATCAGACAGTACTGGAATTATTTATACTATATTTTATAGAGGGGGCAAAAAGTCTAGCGCCGGCCTTTAAAGTGACACGACTTACATTACGGCAAATTTAGAACTTAGACTGATGTGCAAAAATCAGTTGATAATATTACTCAAAATTTTCTGTATCATTATTTAAAAAAATGTATTAACAAGAAAAAGGGTAAATCTTGGTCTTCATAAAAAGTCACAATAGAGAGCAAATGGTTAGAAATATTTAATCATTTTAAAATAAAACGTGTTCCATACAAAAATTGTATAGTACGCTCTGTCCTTACCAGACTGCGACTGAATGCGTTTTTTCTGCGGTAAATAAAGTGTGGACATCAGAAAAGCCACAATTAAATGCTGAGACTTTGAAAGCCATGTTATGTGTGAAATATAATTTAACAAAGTCTTTTGAAAAATTTAAGAATAAAATAATACTATACATATTTTTAATGTATTATATTTGTAAAGTGTACTTATGTTGAAATTTAAAAAAAATATATTACAATTCTATTTTTGCGTTCTATCAAATTTTTGTTGCTCCATATAGAGTATAGACCAACATTTTATTCAAGAAAACTTCCCCCCCGTCAATAGTGTCCCACTTTATCAATGTTTAGAGTCTAAACCGTTGTTGATATACTCAACTTCAAAATTTGTGATGCTATAATAAAGAAAATATTTGTATACACAATTAATAAAATAAGTCTAACAAAACAAGCTTTCGAGTCCAAGAATCCGATTTTTCTATTTCATTCGTCTTAAAATAGAATTTAACATAGAAAAATATAAAATAAATAAATCTTAGAAGGGGAATGAGATTCAATTTGCTCTTCATTTGCCTCTGTTCCAGATGGACGAATATGTAAAACGAAATTGTTAAAGTTTGCCAAACATGTTTCACAAAATAACAGCATAATCAATTTTGATCTGAAGATTTAAAATTAAAGATTTTATAAGTTGATTGAGCCGTTATTTTGTGTGTTGAAATGAAGAGCTGTAACAATACAGTTTTTAAATTTCTACGTAACCATACAATTTAATTTAATTGTTTTGGAGTGCAAGCTCCGGTGGAAATTTCCCTATACACCAATGTTCCCCTTTCATGTACTCGACTACTTCTGTCCTCTACAAATTTCAATTTTAAATTCTTTGAGCCTTTTTTTAAAGTTATTCCTGTAGAAATGAAAGGCAGTGCACTAAAAGCGATTTTCATGTGCATTATTACTATCATGGTGGAGGTCTATGAACTGTTCATGAATAATGAAGTAATACTTTAAACATTAACACATACGTAACTGCAAAAGTTATAGAAAAGGACATTTCTAAGCGAAATGGTTTTAGTATACATAATCTGCCACAAATCTCGAAACCTGTTATTCACACAGATATGCCTGTGCCGACGACTGCAACAATTACAATGGAAACAATGAAGCAGCTGCTTTGTGGTCTGACTCCTCCTGAAGCTAAAATGGTACACCAAACCATCGTAATACTAAATGAAACGTTTTCTTCAAAAGAAACACCTAATGATTAGCGTAGCCAGGATTCAGCCATAGCAGCAACACACGAAAAGAATGAGTATTCTGGAACATTCAAGTTCCTAGATTTAAATCTGAATGGAAATCTTTGAATTGTCTTACAATGTTTGAAATACAAGTGACGTACCAGAAAAATTGAACTGTGAAATTTTCTCAAAGGTTTGATGTGTTAATATTGGCTGTATGAATATTCTAGTACAGTAAAAAGAAAGTACGACATACAAACCAATTTTTGAAAAGTTACTAGTTCGTTTTTGTAAGACAACATTGATTTTTTGCAGTTCCTTCCTGTGACTTTTGTCCTTAAAGCGAAAAAATAAAACGATGAAACTAACGTAGTCAATAGAATTAATGCGAATAATTAAACAGACTCTTACTGGAAAGACCTAAAACATTGGGACATAAGTTATCCAGTTAATGTAGGCCTCCTCCATGCTCTAGAAAATATTGCAATATACCAGAGGATGGTGCACTTCATAACAAGAAATATAACCTCGTAAAACCCACTCTACTACTCAATCTTTCAAACAATTATTGTTTACAGAGGTTACTGTTTTATTGTTAAAAAGTTTTAATGAACAAAGACTTGTATGTATGTGTAATGCGTGTATGTAAATGTGGGCGCATGTATGTGTATATATAAAGATACAGCACTAAATATAATGTATGTTGACTGTATGGCCAATAGGCCAAGTGTCAATAAAACGTTTTTTTAAAATACTATTACTATTAGTTGTCTCATCAGCTTGCTGTCGTCATCAGGAGGAATCGATTACTTCCGAATACTTTCTGATACTTCTGAGTTCCCTCATCTGCACTTAGAGATGCGTCGTCAAGTTAACAGCTCAACCGAAGCAGCTGCTGGTTCGAATCTGGAATCGCCCTTTATCGACTTTGGGCTTGACTGATTTTTTTTCAGTTTTTTCTCATGGATATAATTAACATATTCAAGCTTAAGTGGACTACGCAGGGAAAGTTCTTTTATACACCAACAAAAGTATACTTCCAGAGAAAGTCTTCATATCCTATTACGTACCGAGTTGTTATTGAAACTTAATCGTAATGTGATACAATACTTTAATTATTTCAATTTTTGAGACATGTTTTACTTGTTGTAGTTTACAACATGTGAAAAAAATAAGGAGAAATAAAAATCAATGTAATAGCAGCATTCAGTTTCATTTTTAATTCTCTAAAAGAGTTAGTTTGCGCCCTGGAACGAACATGGCTCCCAGTTAGTATTTCACCCCTAAGCCCTACGGTTCAGTCAGCTCTCCAATATTGTTGACGGGTAGTGGTGTGAGGCACAACAGAGCGAACTGAAGTTACAGTACACACGTTATCAGGTACCAAACTGGACGGTAAAGAGCGGGAAAGAATATCGGTGATGGCACTTTGAATGAATCATCCCGGCATTCACCTGGAGTGATTTCGGGAAACCATGGAAAAGTAAAATCTTGCAGTATAGACGGGGATTCGAACCTGCTTCCCTCCGAATCGAGACCAGAGCGTTGCACCTCACCCTCCACGCTCGGTAACAAAGTCCAATCTGACTTCTTCTTCCCTGACTCACTTCATAGAATAAGGCGCAAGGTTTCTCAAGTTGAGTCTTTGCTGAAGTTTGTCTGTCTCGGTCGGAACAGAACTTCTATACAAAAGGTAACTTTAAGCGAGCTAACTATATGATTTAATTGCATGCAAAAATTCGGAAGCATTTTTTGTTTCACCATGAATGGATTATAAGTTGGAATTCGAATTATTGAAATTCAATGAGATTTTATGTGTCGTGACGTGAAAAAACGGTGCCAAGAATTAAAAAAAGGCGAGAAATCATATATATTCTTTTAATGTACACGAAAAACCCTGCCCGCATGAAACGATTCTCTAATCCTATCGTCCTGTGTTATCTTTATTTTTGTTCTCACTTCAGGACATACAATCGATGTTGACTCTGCGCCCGAGGGAGTTTAGCTTTCCTCTGGGAAAACAGGAGAAAAACAAATACACAGCTGCGATGCGTCCTGAGGAACGGGGTGGTCGAACCTATCTGCAAAGAACGTCGATCCCTTCCACGTTCTATGAGTCGGAGTAAAAGTTAAAACTGTGCATGTTCTCTACTTTTCGCTTCTCTTTGCGGTGGAATAATTTGAAAATCGAATAGCGTTTATGTGCTAGTACCTGTAAGCCTGGGATCAATACTGATCCACGCAGTCTAGGACTTCGTAGTTACTTCACTCAACACGTTAGAACGATGAGTTGTTTGACATTTAGAAATTAGTAACTTTCGGAATTACTCTGATGTTAGCATCTATCCACTAAAGATTACTGACTCTTGATCTCCGATACCTAACAGCGCTAACTTTGATTTAGTATATTCTTTAAAAATTACGTATACAGTTGTTTTGTGTAATATTTTTGACACTAGCAACTTTTTTGCACCTTCTTAGAAACTATGGATACATAAAAACGGTGCTTTCAGTTAATTATCAGTGTTTTAACTGTACATCTATTTTAAATATAAAAATACCCACTCACCAGCTTTTTAGCGTACTTGTGCATGATTTCTCAGCTTGCCTATGTTTTTCTGGCAACGGCGGTTATTCGAATTATGTATAACGTCGAAAGAAACCCATTATTATGACGGAATGTTTGCTGAATGTTTGAAATACCTGTTAATTGAGGGGAAAAATCATCAACTTGAGTGAGCTGGTAACCTAAGAAGGGCATATATTAGTTGAGGATATTGGATAAAGCTACAAAATTCAACTATGTGTCTTTTCGCACGTTGTTGAGGCGAATGTAAGGAAACGTCTAAATTCACAATAATCTTGTGCTGGCTGAAGCAGCATGCTAAAAGAGGTGACCGTTAGCATAGCCTAATACGATCAAGGCACATTTAATTTAACACACTCCTGCGACTAAACGCAATTGTATAATCGCTTGCAATCGAATGTCAGAATAACATGTACATAACGTAAATGAAAATGAAATGCTGCTGCTGCAACAGGTTAATGTCGATAAAATAAGAAACATACAATGACATGAATATTTTCTATAATGGGAAACACCTTTTTGCTGTGTGAAACGTTATTCGATATGGCAATTTCAACACAGGACTTGCTCTGTTTTTCAAGAAAACAACGCCATTGCATCGTCTGTTGTCATAATAATATATTTCTTTTTTTGTTTAAAATGCTATTAAGGGGTTTTAGTAAACTACGGTCTTATATACGGTATATTTTGTCTGAACAACGGTAATCATGATTAATTGACTTTCGGGTTATGCCGCGTTGATGGCCGTGGAAGTCTGAGGAATCATTTAACGGTAATCATATTACTTTGCTGTATTAATGTAGTGAACACCACTCCATTAAAACAACCCACACCCTGGGCCCGTATCGAACCGACGACCCTCTTTAGACAAGGCCGGGCTCCGTGATCTCGTGTTTACGAGGTGTGAATGAGGTGTATGAATCCACTGCGGCAATACTAGTCATCCGCCTGGACTCTGCGGCTGACGAGATCATTTTGATTGACCCGGCTCTCATTCTCAAGATAGTCCGCGTAAACAACACACAGGCAGTTCAATGTATTTAGTCCAGATCTGAATCTGGCTACTCGCATATCCGAGTGACTGCATGCGAGAAGTAACAACAGGTGACCCTACACAATTGTAACTTATGTACCAAGATATACAGTTTCATAAATACATTCATGTTTATTCATTTGTTCAAAAAGGCTGTTCCAAATATGCGAAATATATATGCTGTTGTGTACAGTGTTGAATGATATATTTCTCTCTAAAGGTTTTTTTTTTTTTTTTTTTTTTTTTTTTTTTTTTTTTTTTTTTTTAACTGCTTTACGTCTTTCAACAGCGAGGTCTTTAGAGACGGGAAAGGATGGGGGGGCAAGGAATGGGAAGGAATTCGGCCATGGCCTTTTGAAGGAAGCATCCCGGCATTTGCCTGGAGTGATTTGGGAAACCATGGAAAACCCAAATCTGGATGCCCAGACGGGGATTCGAACCGCCGTCCCCCCCGAATGTGAGGCGAGAACGCTAACCGTTACACCGCCACTCTCGGTCTCTAAACGTTTTACTTGTTTTTATATATCTAGCACTTGAATCGGTTTCTTGTGTTTTTTTCACCTCCAGAACTACACAACTTTGGTTGAAATCTGAGGCTACAACGAAATTTATGAAAAGATTGAATTATTTTCTATCGGGTATTAGACAACAGTGCTATTTTAAGATAAGGCTAACTTGTTTCAATCGTTCACAACTATATCAAATTATCTGTTGGATTAATATAGCAAGTGAGTAACATTTCGATTGCGAGAAGTAGCTTACGTTTCGTTATCCACGGAGTTCCATATGGTTGTGAACACTAGTGATGTGCCGGATCGTTAAAAATGTATATCCAAGGATACGGATACAGATACGGATCATTAGGGTCTAGATCAGCGAATACGGATACGGATCTCAACTTTTTCAATTTGGACCGACATGACAGTGGAAAAGTCGTCAACTACGATCTATTATTGACGAACGTCCAGCTTACGCGACGTGTTTTGACCTTGAACTGTGCATGTTATTTTAGGATATAGGATTGCGTAGATTATATACGTTTCTGTTTCTTGGGAAGTTGTAAGTTGTATTAAAATAAAAACAACAAAAAAGTATTGTAATATGGAAATATTTTACGACAATAAATGACGAATATGCTAAATACAAACTCTGTGAAGGAATGTAATCCCATGAATGTACAACTATCTTAAAAATTCATCTTCAGACGAAACACCCACAAAAATATGAGTTATTCTTAAAAGAAGACTCCGCTAAGAAGATTGCCGGCGAACACATTCAGCAGGGAAAATCTTTAAAAACGGTAAAAAGAGAATTTAGAAAAACATTTTTTACGAATACATAGAAAAAGTCAAAATGTGGGATAATAAAAAATAAAAACTATTTAATTGCAGAAATGATAGCTTTATCTGGATTACCTTTTCAACACGTAGAAAATTTTGGGTTCCGACGATTGCAGGATAATGTTATTGCAAATTATGTTCTAAAAGGCAGGAAATATTTTACGGAACTTATCTGTAGCGAACTTTAGGATCGAAAATAAAGACGTGTTAAAGGATTTTTAGAGAATTTCCTTCACATCCTATATCTGGTAGGCTTTTTGATAAGGTGTTTCATTAGTATCCAGAACATTAAAAAAGATTTTATAAGAAAAAATATCGTTTTAAAAGCGGATATACTTGAAGAACGCCAAACGGGAGATTACAGTTCGGAAATATTTCAAAATATGTTTGGAGGGTGGGGAATCCCAAACATAATGTACACTGCATGGTAAGAGATGGAGGCTCCAACATGAAGAGATCCTACACTTTTTCTGTGCAGCACATCAGCTGCATCTGATTGTTAAAAAAAACTGTTAACAATAATAGTAAAAAATTTGGAGGTCTGTGACACATGGGTCGCACATATTTATCATTCCAAGTGAGCAGTTTTTCAGTGCAGCAGGAATAATTTATGATGCTCATGGTAATAGACTTTTGGGTGACAAAACTGCCAATTTACGCTTTTTGAAGTACAATTTACCAAACTTAATGTTAAACACAACATTTATTTTTTTAAGTTTCTGTAAAAGTGATTATTTTATCTGATGTAAACACTTTAGCAGTACCTTAAAAATAATTTCAGCAAGCAAATTACAAAGATTAGAGGCCTGATCTCACTATAAATATAGTTAAAATAATACCTTAATCTTACTACAGTCGTAAGTTACCAGTTACCTTTGGTAAATTAGTAAAATAAATGTAAGAACGAAGACTTTTCCGGCTTACGACTGGAATGATGTCTTCACGGGTGAACCGCCGGATTGTGTTGTGAAAACACGATATTTCGATGACTAGCTCCGCCATCTTCACAGATAGGGTATCTATGGGTCAGCCGACCAGTGCAGATGTCTCCACACATGAAGAAGACGGCGGAGCTAGTCGTCGAAATATCGCGTTTTCACAATACAATTCAGCGGTACACCCTTGAAGACTTCATTGTAGTAAAATATTTGTTTAAATAATTAAGTTTTGCAATTTAAATGTGCCAGATATGAGATTTTAAGAAATATGAAGTAATTGGAATTGAAGTTAATAATATTTCTTTGCTAGATATCTTTAAAATTTTATATACGTGCTTAGTAAAATTCTTTACAAAAGATCCGTTAAAAAAGTAACGGATACGGATACAGATCTTTTTTCCCCCTCGGATATCCGCGGATACGGAGACTGATACGGATATCCGGCACATCACTAGTGAACACTGTGCAGCCAATGGAGATGGGTTGGGGAGGGGTAGGAGGGAGGGTACATGTCTCATCTTCATGCGACGTCAGCAAATTGAAAATATTAAGAAGAGAAGTTATTTTTTTCAGACTACTGAATTCATTTATTGTGTTCTCACCAAGTATTTAGAAAACTGTTAATGACCAATAGATGAGCTTGTTTCACTCCTGATCCCTCTTTCCAGGAAAAATATTTACAATAAATGGTACACACTCTCTTTATTAATGCGCTCTGGCCTAGCATTCGGGAGGACGTCTGTTCGAATCCCCGTCCGGGCATTCAGATTTGGGTTTTCACTCCAGATGAATGCCGGGATGTTTCCTTCAAAAGGCCATGGCCAAATTCCTTCCAGTTCCTTGCCTCTAATGGCCTCGACGTCGACGAGGCGTAAAGCCACCGCCTTTATTAATGAATTCTGTATGCTGTTTCATTTGTGAAATAACTGAAATAAGCAAAAATATAATCGTTGTTCTGTATAGAGATTCTTGATTTGCTATTAAATATTTCTTTTCTGTAACAAAAAATACAACGATGTTAGTGAGATTAAATACATTTTTCTTGTGGCCATCTTTTAAAAACGCTTTAGGCGTACACAAAATATTTTGAGATCTGAGTAGACTTCCTGTTTGTTTTACAAAGGAAGTAGCTACTTTACGACAGTGCACTTTAGCTTGAATGAGAACTATAATGACGCGAAAATCTGGTGAAGTGACTGTGTGGTTGTGATGTTATATTGTGCTGCCTCTCTTAATCGGCTCCACACAGCTTTCACCCGGCTTGTATGTTAAAAACTGCTTTGATCTGCACTCAGTAAAATATCACTGATGGAGCGCAACCTGACATTAGCGATTCAAAATCGCACATTTTATTTTATTAAAAAAAAAAGGTCCCTAGTGTCGCTCATATTGGACTTGTGCCATTTTAGAGGTCGGTGACATAATTTACGCTACAGAACATGGTACATACGTTTGGTTTACATCAATGTCCAAACGAGCATGTAATTTTAAAAAAATTCTGCAATACTAAACAAATATTTTAAAGAGAATACTTTCTTAAGTATTTTAAGACGATTGAGAAACTTCCAGTCTTTCTGTTAAATACAGAGCTCAAGTTAAGCCCAAGCTTTATTAATTTTGCAGAACTCGGAGTAAAATGGCGACCTTATGACAAATTGAGAATCTTTGACTATTGTGTTTGCTTTCAAAATTAGTTACTTCGTAAAAAGGATGCAGGTAATTTTTTAGTTTCTGTATATCTAAATACAAGCTGCTAACACAGTGTCACATATATCTGCCTTCTGCAATTTCAGGTGAAATGTCCGTTTTTAATCACTCTTGAAAATTTATTGCAGGTATTACAACTTACCACAATGGGTTGAGCGAATAACCATTGAGTTTTAACTCAGTGCACAACAACCTGATAAGCCAACGACACGAAACAATTATTTCAAAGTTACACGAACCGGGAACAGCAAGCAGCGAGGGAGAAAATGTAGTTTACTTATAGACTGTCCAAATGTTTTACATGTTTCGTTCTGTCCCTTAAGCGAACTCAAACAAAAAGTAACAGCGCATGATCCTAAATGTCACCCTCCCACTCATTTGCGGGATGTTGCGGCTGAAATGAATTGCTTTGTTTGCCACTGACGGCTGGAGAAGAATTGACTGAATGAAAACAATATACCAAAGCTGTATTTATTTAAGCAAAAAAATATCATGAGATTTAGTATTTTTAGGTCGTGAAATTTGATTGCTGTTATCGAACAGTATCGATTAAGCTGCAGATTTTCTTGTGTCATTATTAGGAAATTACAAAGCGATTGAATTCATGTGAATTCGGATTGATAATTCTCTTCTTTTGCTCAATACTGAGGGCTGAAAGCAATTAGTAAGGTCCTAGTGGTGGGAGTGGTATATTTTGCTTGTGAATTCTAGTTCCTCCGCCAAATCTGATTGCGTTTCAAGGGAGATTTTAAAATACGAGTATATTATCGCAAACAATACATTTTTTTGACACTTTGTCCACTGGTAGGTCAAATTAAGAAGCCCAAAAAAAAAAATCGATGCACTAATAGTTTAATTTCTTTTGCGTGTTCTATATGGATTCCAAAACTTCAGTATTATTTTAAAAACAGTTATTAATTGGATTAAAACCTTGTGTGCTCTTGATCATTTTCTGAAATTTATTTTATGCATAACATTCCAGCACCTGCATCTCCAAAACGAATGGAAATGGGACACATGGACTTGTTTACTCAATATTGTTCATACTACCACCTCCTTCAATTTTTACCATTCATCCTGAATTATCCTGTATAGTGTTACTCCATATTAAGTACACTGTAATGTATAGTAATCGTGAAAATTATGAATTCTAATTATCTCAACGCGTTTTCTCCTTTTTAGCCATTTTGACCATAATCTGCCTGACGTCCTTTAATCTGTGGCAGTTTTCTGTGAACTCCATACGAGTAATAATGACAGTAACTGAATGTTAATCTGGATGGAATTTCGTATAATTCGTACCAATTTTCCATATGAATTAGACAGTTCTTCTACTTCAGTTTTAACAGTGTTTACATAGGGCATTTTGTTTCGCAAAAATTATTATTATTATTATTTGATAACTATGCAGTAATATGACTACCGTACAAAGAAATGTTACATTCGATTCATTGATAGTTATGTACATCCGTACCGATTTTGATATGAGGCGGAAAATAAATACGGTGCGTGTTGGGTGAACTGTAACACTTCTCGCATTCGGGAGGACGCGGGTTCGAATTCTCGTGCGGCCATCCAGCTTTTGGTTTCCAATGGTTTCTCTAAATCACGCCAGGTGAATACGGGATGGTTCCTTCAAAGGCCATGGTGGAATTACTTCTCGTTCTTTGTCGCCAGTGCTTTCCAGCTTCTCATGACTTTGATGTCGACTGGGCTAAATCCATAAGAAAAAAAAATAGGTTGGCTTAGTTGCAATTAATGGTTAGGCATTGCGAATATGATGAGTCAAATGGAAATTATTTGATTGGTATCAAAACCTATTTTAATCGGTTTTCTTTTCGTGCTTCCTACCGGAGTAAATTCTGAATCTATGGTGTTATGTACCGTCTTATCTTAACTGTCCCACTCACTTAGCTTGAGTATCACAAAGCATAAATCTGATCCTTAGCTAAGGAGCGTGTGGCAGAACGAAGAACAAGGGTTTATAGATTACTCTCTGTCAGTAAGAGGTTGCTATGGTAACAGTTGGCTATCAACGAGAGCTAGCGTGAGAGCATAGACACGAGTTGGAACGTGAAGTTATTGATAAAAGAACCTGCAATCTTCGGAGTTAAACTTTAATAAATGTTAATTAATCGTCAGACAACTTTACTTATTATTTAAATAAAAGTTTAATACAGTAAAAATACGACCGAACACAAGAAATACAACATGAAATGAGGCACGAAATGCGACATGGCGATCGTGCAGTTGATACAAAATAACAACTAAGTTACAATTCGACAACAAGAATTCATCGAGAAAAGATCCTAGAAACGACTAACAACAAATTGACGGCAGCGCCTCCAGCGGACGATCAGGAACTATTAAGAAAAAATATCGCAGTCGGGAACAGCTGATCTTGGATACATTCCATCTGTGCTGATACTTGCTTCGTCGCATATGGAGGTGTTTTGAACGGCTACAGCGACTGAACCACTCGTATATACAGCTAAGTGATTTTTCTAAAGAGTACTAAAGTGTAATAGTCTACCATACACTTTAAATTTTCAAATAATTCACTGTTCATAACCTTACGGAGTGTAAATTATTTTCTTGACCTTTTAACTTGCAAATTAATTTCACGAAGAACACGACGTTGCCTGTAAAGTTAGATTTTAGTAATTTCAAGTGTACTTGATTTTAATTTGCGTAAAGTAGAACATGTACACATTGCATAAATTTCGCAAGCTTTCCAGCTATTTATGTTAACAAACAATTTCTTGAGGATATAGGTAGATTGATGAATAATTTTGCCAACTTTGGTCCAATTTTGACTGAATCTTTATATAATATTAATTTGTCGTAAGAACAATTTGATTGTTTTTTGGAACTTTCTGTTCCCAATCGGGTTTTTTTTTTAGAAAAAAAAAATATTTTAATATTATGCAAGAACCTGTTGGTTGTAGTGAAGAAAGGCCATTGACTTCCTCTAACGATAGAACTTCATCCACTACTGATACGTCGGAGGATTTCTATGGGTTTCCTGAGACTGAGTCCCCGATTAATGACAGGAGTTTTAACAATGTTACTCTGTACGATTGTGAAGCTACTTTTTCTAATATAGGACTATCTGCCACGGAAAACTTACTAGATCACATTCCCTTAGAAGTAACTGAACGGACAACACTTGATGACCCCGAAATGGTTTCTCCCAAGCACTCAAATATGACAACACTTATAGAAGGCATCACTAATGATGAACCACAGACACTGAGTGGTACTAACAAAAACACTCAACTACCTTCAGACATGATTTCAGACTTAAAACAGTTTATGTCCAGTTTGTTTTTATAATCTCAAAAGGCACTGGTTGAACAATTTCAAAATGCACTGGTTGAACAGAAAAGAGAGTTGTCGGAACACTTTACTAAATCTCATGAGGGCTTATGCAATAATTTCAGTTTGCAGTTCCAAACTGTTAGCAATCAACTTGACACCATTAAAAAGGAGGTTGCATCTAACAAAAAGATTTGTGAAAAATATATAGGTGAATTGAATGACAAATTTGACATTATCAAGACACAAACTGACAACCCTGATTTAGCCATTGAGGAGTTGACATTTAAGGTGAAGAGTTCAGAAGAGAAAATCTGGGCAATTGAACAGAATAATACGAGAATGAGGGGTCAGGTAGAGACTATAGTAACAGACTTCCAGGCATTAAGTATACAACATCATGAAACTTGTAGAGAGGTTACACAACAAAAGCAGGATAGCACCTCTTTGGTTCTGCACTTTGATTCAGTAGTAGACAAACTTAGTACTATGCAAACTGAAGTAAACACCATTCACCAAAAGTTACAGTTCCATGACATGAAGCTATCAGAGATACAGACAAAAGGTAAAGAGGCACAAACCTCAAACCCTTGGGGTAACCTGAACACAATAACCTTTATTTCCAGTGATAAAGTTGCAAATACAAAATTCTGGGACGATGCGTCCATCCACCCTGTTACTTTTATAAAAAGTTTTGAATCCTACAGGACTTTTGAGAATTATAATTACACAAAGATAGATGAATCAGTAGAAAAGGGTTGTAAGTCTATAAAAATGTTTGATATCAGAGACATTAAAGGAACAGGTGACTTTGATCAGGTAAAAGAGATGGAAGAGACTTTAATGAAGGTAGATGGATTAGGTAGTTTGATGATTTTGAAGGATGTAAGCTGTGACTTTTTTTCCATTGTTGGGGAGAATTATGTTTGTGATTATGAATCAAAGAAGTTACAGTATAATGGTGTTGAACATTTTCAGAGTTCTTTACATATTTTTGAAGTTGGTTTGCCATGTTTCTGTTCTGGCAAAGTAAGATTAATTGTAAACAGGAAGTTGCTTTGTATGAATAACTGGGAAAAGGTGAACTGGAAATATAGAAAAAAAGGTTTTCTCTTTTGTAGAGGAGTAAGCTATGCTTACTGCCTCATCCTGTGTACAAATTCAATGAGGACATTGAATCTACAACTCAGAAAATGATGACTTAGTTTAAGATGAATGAAAAGATTTAACACTAGTGCAAGGCACAGGTGTGTAAAGATAAACTCCATCATATTGGAATTCCCTATTATTATTAAGTTGTAGTTAGCATATTATTATTCAGTGCCACAAAACACTTGTAAATATTACTGATTGTTGTGGCTGAGCACAATTCAACTGTAATGATAGTAAAAGTTTATAACCACTAAGTGGAAGCTGTCACTTACCAATATTGATGATCTCGATCAGATGTGCAGTCTTCGGCTGTTACCACAGCATGCCATTACATAAAAGTTTATTGTCTATTAAGACTTTCTTTTAGTAAATATATAGTTTGTAAGGTATACCGGAGCATTAGAATGAATAGAATGAGTGGAGAAGAAAGGAGGTGTTACTATGATAGAATAAATGTGTAATGAATTAAAAAAGTAAAATATCACATAGAGAGGGTACAACAGCACAGTCAAGACTCAGTTC
Organism: Vandiemenella viatica; assembly: GCA_031002005.1. Classification (NCBI taxonomy): domain Eukaryota; kingdom Metazoa; phylum Arthropoda; class Insecta; order Orthoptera; family Morabidae; genus Vandiemenella; species Vandiemenella viatica. Next base: position 88,944,206 of record JARYHS010013630.1, read on the forward strand.
CTGTAAATAAGGCCACTATCTAGGCATTGCCTTTAAATGATACCGAAAGGTTCGGGATTTGGTTAACACAGGCATAGCTGAGGTCCAGGTAGTACCTTCAAATGACTCTGTTGTTACATCTCATAGCCTAGATGTGAATATATTCAAGATGAAGTAGAGTGGAGAAAAGTTATTACTTATGGGGAGAATATAATGTAATGTATTGAAGAAATAAAATAAAAATGAAGTTGTGATGGTGATGCTAGATTAGCAAGAAACAATGGTGTCCCAGTCGTATTAGCGAGGGTGGATTGTACTGGTCCAGGGACCAAATATGTGATTTAAATAATGTTGCCGGTTATACAACAGTAAAATGGTTTAAAAGGATTGGTCTTATGAAGAATATAATGTACCAAGGGCAGGTAATAGAATTTTTAAATTATTTGAATGGTATGCTTGGTAAACAGGCGGAGGCCATGACAGCTAAAGGAAGATATAATGTTATTGGTCTTAAACCTTTCAAACAGCTACCAGTCAGTAAATGAGCGGTGGAATACGTAGTTAAAATAAAATTAAAAAAAAAAAAAATGGAAAAGTCTTAACATGATTAACTGTTTAGGTCCAAGTACCTACTTTCTCACAAATCAATATTCCATTCATGCGGTGTTGTAGTGGTATAAGTAGAAATGTTATTGGGAAATGATGATAAAGGTATGACATAAAATGAAAATAATTTGCATGTATTATAAAAAACTATGTAAAGGTCAAGAAAAAAATAATCATGCATAATAATTAGGCAATTAACTATTGTAAATACTTTTGTTCCATTTACTTGAATAATTCATGAGATTGATCTATGTTTTACATTTTTGAAGATTAGTGAATAGTTTTTATTAATAATTAATTTTGCTGATAAGATGGGTAATGCAAAGTTGTTACCTGTTACAGACTTTCTTCGCCGGAGAATGGTGTCAGTGCTTTGCAAATGATCGAGAAACAAGCTGCACTAACTCCCGCGACAGGACATTGGGATTTTGTTTTGTTCTGCGTGCTATTAGTTATAAGAATGCAAATTGTGATCATTTACTGTAAAAAAGATCCCGAAGAATGCAAAGTTCTTACGTCCGACCTCATATAAAGTTTACCATAATTTTTTACTTTTAAATATATGGTAAAATTGGGAGGGGTTGTGGCAGAACGAAGAACAAGGGTTTATAGATTACTCTCTGTCAGTAAGAGGTTGCTATGGTAACAGTTGGCTATCAACGAGAGCTAGCGTGAGAGCATAGACACGAGTTGGAACGTGAAGTTATTGATAAAAGAACCTGCAATCTTCGGAGTTAAACTTTAATAAATGTTAATTAATCGTCAGACAACTTTACTTATTATTTAAATAAAAGTTTAATAAAGTAAAAATACGACCGAACACAAGAAATACGACATAAACTGAGACCACGAAATGCGACAAGCGGCTTAATTGGTTGATGTGAATTACACCATTTTCCAAGGCAGAGACAGTTCGTATTGTTTTGATGGCTTGATATAAAGCTGTTTTCATTAGGATCGACCGTGTGTAACCACATAAATTAATTCCGATTTTGTTTTGTTAAATGAATTTCGGTGCAACTTCTATTGTGGCGCTCACTGAAGTGTCATAATAAATTCAAAGTGTGGTGTGAAGTGGCGCTGTACAATAAACTTTACGAAGCTTATCGAAAATGTTTTTACAATAAGTTTTCATCATACAATTACTTCTATAAATCTTTTAAATAGATCATTTAATAATTCCCTGGTAATTTACAAAGAAAGGTGACAGAACTGCAGCAAAAAATAAAAAAAATTGCAACCACGGCAGGTATAGTTAGTTCTGTTCCATCAATTAATGAACAATGATTAGTTGTTGATTTTAGTAACACCTCAATAAGAAAACGATCCCTGACTGCAGCTGAGAAAAACGTTTTTTCCCAATAATTTATCATTTGCAAAAGTGGCTAGTGTCAACAGTTCATTCACAATATTTATAATTACAGAGAAGTAGATATTATACACTAATGCAAATATCAGTTGTGTTCGTTATACACAGTAATTTTAAGGATAGTCTGTGAACAGAAAACGGCGCAACATGTCTTTTGGATTTATCATGCCACGTGCCACACCGGGAGGGATCGAGGCAAAAGCCACGTCAGGCTGTTTGGCGGTGGGAGGTGTGTTTTAAGGGTTGCCAAAAGGGAGACAGGTATACTAAGGACGCTCCATTTTCACTAGAAAATGTTACTTGGTTCTTATCACTAACAGTTAAGAGTATTTTTCCTTAGAGTTCGCTGAGGCCCTATTTTACAGCCTGAAAAGTTAAAGTTAAGTTGTTTAGTGAAAGAATAATCAAGAACACGGGCTAGTGCAGTGATTCGATATTGTTTCTCAATTCATTTCTGCAGAAGAAATTGGCGAGTCCAAAGCAATTGTTATATGAAGAATCGTAAGGAATCTTAAACAACTGTATTCATCAACGTGTAACTTAACAATGGTCTTATTGAAACATCTTTTGGTTAATTTCTACATTATAAATTGTAACAATTATTTTAAATTGTTTCAATATTAAATTAAACTCCAAACAAAGATTAAACATTTTGAAACTAAACTGAGGTCACTTAATGTTATTTATTTTTTGCTACCATATTATGTTCTTCATACACAATTGTATTAGGAACTCTAGCAGCTACATTCTTAGTAAGAAACACAATAGTATTATCGTAGCGAGACAGCAAGTTGACAATCGTTACATCTACAATATATCATTTCTAAAAGGTGTTTTTTTGTGACAAGCCATTTTTCTCCCTTCATACTTAACTAAAATCGATAAATGTGATATCATTTCAAAGATTACATTCTCCGTTTTGGTAATATAAATAGTTACGAATGGAATGTTTCGAAATTAAATCCGTAAATGATAAAATTATGAACAATCAAAGCAATGGCTACCCGGTAGTTCAGCCCGTTCGCTGGCGTCGATAAGTAGTGATCGCATTGCCACTAGATAGCAACATCACATGTCACACTGTGTTTTCTAGAATAAAGAGCTATTCGGATATCGTTGGTTTTTTTTTTTTTTTTTTTTTTTTTTTTTTTGTTAGGGAAAGATTTCATCGTTTCTTAATGTTTTCGTAAGACGTTGTAAGTGGTTTGTTGTGTAGTTGCTTCAGTTGACAAATAAGCAATTGCTACAAATGAGTAGGTTCTAATTTCACCCTGCTACTGTGCCACCTAGTGTCAACCTATTTACGCAAGAGATAAGATTACTCAGTCCATAAATCTACAAACTTGGAGCAGAATTTTCAGAAAGTAGGTAAAAACATGTTTCATTAACGTGTAAACTAAAACGAAGTATGTATCACTAAAAATCAGAAGTGAAACATAAAAGCTTAAATGCCGCAAGCAGGCTGTATTGCGATGAAAACCCATTTTTGCTCCCAGAATTTAAAGCATGTTTCTGTTCAGTTGTGCTGCGAAGAAAGACAGGAACAATTAAAGTGAATGAGCCAGAATGATCTGTGTTGAGACTGCAGCGCTGGCCGAGGGCTCGCTGGAGCCTTGTTTGCTGGCAGGCGGTCGGCAGAGTTGGCCTCTTGAGGGCCGCTGGCACTTTGCCGTGGGTCCATCTACTCCTCCAGCCGAGCCGCATAGTGGGCCTAAGCTCAGCCAGTTTCACCACGCGGTTTTCGTCTCCCTGTTAGTTAACTAATTCAATAATCGCATCACTGAGTTAAAAGACACACGTTTTGCAGTATTATTATAATGATACTGTGTACTCTGATCATCCAAAACATTATGACCATCTGCTTATTAGTGTGTTGGTACATCTTTGGAGCGCAATACAGCAGCGATTGGGCGTGGCATGGATTCAAAAAGTCCTTTTTACGTTTCTGGAGTTGTCTCACGAAATGTCTACGCATAGTTCACGCAATTCCCTTAACTTAAGGGCCGGTGGTTTGTGGGAGCGTCAGAATGGTTGAAGGACGGTGAAACCACGACTGGGTGACGTCCACGACCCATCACAGATCGTCGAGGTCGGAGGCTTGCCCGATCTGTAAAGCGGGATAAGTGGCGATCTGTGGCAAATCTGAGAGCAGAGTACAATGCTGGTTCAGGCATAAGTGTTTCTGCCGGTTCGATTCCCAGTCCGGGCATCCAATTTGGGTTTTCTATGGTTTCCCCAAATCACTCCAGGAGAATTCTGGGATGCTTCCTTAAAAAGGCCAAGTAGGAATTCCTTCCCGTTCCTTGTCTCCAGTCCCATTCCGCCTCTAATGATCTCAACGTCGACAAGGCGTAAAGCCATAAGTAAAAAAAAAAAAAGAAAGTGTTTCGGAGCACCCTCTGCTGTCAGATCTGCCAATCTGACAGAGATCGCAGACTATCCCGGTATTTGTCCAATTTTTCTCTCATACCAAATGTTAATCAGGTAAAAACCTCAGTAATCGTAATTATAATAATTATAATTATTAGAGAAATCATCTCTACAATAAGAGACAGAATTAGACATCCAAGCTCATGGACGATGATTTAAATCCTCGTACTGCAATCCAAGTTTCGAGTTTCAATGGTCTCGCAAAATCACTCATGGTAAATGCCGGAATGGTTCCTTTAAAAGGCCAGGGCCGAATTCCTTCCCGTTCAATGTTTTCAATTTCATAACGACGTCGATGAGTCGAAGAGCCTGAATAGAAGGGAAAAACCCATCTCGTAAAATATCAAACAATCTTAACGGATCCTTGAAAACGACCTCTCTAGACTGCAGTAGATTTCTAATATTAATATTATTCTAATGACAGTATATATTAAATGTATACTTTCTAAGCAACGACAATTTAAAAAAATTCCTAGAATAAATGGTAATGTGTTACTGTCTTGAATAAAATAAGTTCAGTTTATCTTATCTAACCATTGAAGACGTGGGCGGACGCTAAATTATCCTCCTATACTTATTGATGGTATTATGTGTGTGGAGTATTTCTAGGTTTTCAATGGCGAAGAAACCTCTTATAGTGAAATCGTTTGAATATCCCCAGGAAAGATGATTAGGCGAATTTCCAGGCAAAATTGGAACTTTTTATCATCACTTTTATTCTGAATCCCTTTCAGTATGAGATTGAAAGAAACAGACTCATCACAGTTGGAATGAATACAACCACAGCAACAGATAATCTTTTATTTATAATTAAAGAAAAATATAAACTTAATTTACATGCTGACAACTGTTAGGTGACCAAAGAAATAGTTTCTTAGTATCTTGTTTGCGTAAAACCCACTAGAAAAAGACAACTGTTTAATTTTCTTTAATGCACATCAGTTTAAATGGAAATAAGACAGAAACGGTAATACATCAACCATATGTTAATTTGCAGATCGAAGCTCAGAATGAAATTTTCTAAATCTTATAATATTTTATAAGACGTGTAGTTCTGAAAGTGGGTCTTTCGGCACTCAATAATTTTATCTTTTCCTATGATACTGATACAAGATTCAAATGAATTCATTAAAAAATCATACCTGCCAGGGTTGAATTAAAGACAATCAGAATTCAAGTTTCGAGTCAGATGGGTGTGCGGTAATGCTCGAGCCTGTTATTGAAGAGGACGCCAGTTCAAATCCCAGTCCGGCTAGCCAGATTCCAGTTCTATAGTTTCCAGAGCTCATTCTAACCAAATCAAGGAATGGTTCCTTCAAAGGGCCATCGCCGAAATCCTTCCCATTTGTTGACCCGTCCTCTCCCAGTTCTATTAGGCGTCCATTAAGTACGTGAAGTGAAATATGGGGAAAGGGAGGGGGGGGGGGTGTCCAGCGAAATCTCATGTAATTACCAAAATGATCACGTCGTACCAGCCATAAATCTAGAAAAAAAACTTAGTGAATCAACTGAACCAAATGTAACGTTTAGTTTTTGGTGTAAATGGATCTCTGGTTACACGGACATACACAGGACAAAACCGATGAGCGCACAAAATCAGATAACTACGAAATCAGGGGCGTAGCTACTGGAGGGCTAGGCGGTGCCGTGCACCGGAGCCCCACAAGGTTCAGGGGGCCCCAAGAGCAGCTGAGGGGGCCCAAGCATAAAAAAGGTTGCCCATCTGGCCTCAGAGCTCAAAATATTTTTTTGCACTGGGGCCCTTGTTGACCTAGCTAGGCCACTTAACGAAATAGCAATAAACCTTAGAAGTTTAGTTTGTTAAGTGTCGTAGCTTTATATTGGGTGGTAGTTAACTGGACTATGTACACGGATTTGCAAATACTGATAAAAAAATACCGCGACGTCAAAATCATTAACACTTTAATATTCCAAGTTTTCTTGCTGAGGGTGTGGGCCTTATTAAGGGAGCCTCTCTAATTGGTTATTCTGTTAGGTGGCAGGCCAGCCTGTTGTCCTGTGATGGCAGGCGGCAGGTGTGGCGCTTGCTGCCTCTGCCACGGGGCGATAAGCGCTCTGCTGGCGGTTATCTCTCTGCCTCGCGTGACGCACGCCATATGGTGATCCACTGGGCTGTATCCACTTTGTAAATGCTCTTGTTTGCTTACACTGTTGCGTGTCGCTACTGGAATCACAACTGAACGGTAATGCCTGCTAGAAACGCAATAACAACTTCCATCGAAGGTATTGTGAATCTGTTTCGGATTATTACCTACAAAAATCTTTAGGCGTCTCCGACTTAGTGTTTCGAACGCAACTTTTTCATTACAGATAAACCCTCTGTCACATAACAATTGATATAATGAGGTGTACTCCCTCTTATTAAGAATTAAATTAATTTTTTATTGCATAAATTATCAATAAAACTATTAATAATGATTGAAATTGCTGTTATTTGACATCGGGATGTTGCTTTGCATATTAACAAGACCGTTGTACCTACGCTTGAACTTAATATACATTTATTAAAAAATTATTCTTCATCAAATATTATTAAAAACGACACAATTAAACAAACATCTTGGAATCCAACAATGTATTTATTTTACATGAGTTCTCAGGGTTTTCTGTATGTCTATTAATTAAGCTCAGCGGAGCAATGAGATTTTCTGTAGGGCTCCACAGAGTTCAGCAATACGATAATGATTTGCGGTGATCACCATATCTGCGGGGTTACCATTTTGTAGAAGGCGCCGCGGTCTGTTGCCCGCAGCCGTCCTACGCGATGATTCCATTTTATGCTTGCCGTCGGAGACCCACTAGGATAAAAACATGGAACACAAGAGCAACCACACACCGCACCGGCGTTAGTCGCTGTTCATCTCTCTCTCAGGCTGGTCACGCACCCACCACACAGCTCGCAATCCACTGTACCATCCCCACCGCGTCACCCTCGCGGCAGGCTTTGATCCTTCACTGAGACTACCCACCCCAAAGTCACATTCCGGAACGCGGTAACTACCGTTAGCCTTTTGTCCCCTTTGTTTCCTCTGTCTCTCCGTGCAGGCCACGCGTCCAGCTTCAAGTAAATATATTTCGATGAAGTGGGGCAATACACTACAATACATAGAAACATTTCATGGGTTCTGCAACTTATGATAAATTATTTTCCATCTAAATCAATACTAGGACAGTGAAATCAAGAAGTTCAACGGAACTAAAATATATATCTCCTTATAAAACTATTTATATATAAAATACGTTTTCAAAAAGCACGGGTCCGGCATTAATTCATTAAACACCTGGCTAATGAGTGAATACTCCATCTTTGTGTTCGCGACTTCATTCACATGTATCATATTCTCTTCTTCGCCTTATAAATAACAAACATTAATTTACTAAAAATTGACTCGGATATAGCTGCGGGTCTTGAACAATTTCGGTTTTTACATTTTCACATTAATTTCGGCCTGATAACAAAATCACTCGCGTTACTTCACGTTTTGTAAGACGTTACATGTTACCATATCTTTCTAACTAAATTGACGAATGAACTCAAATTGTCAAATTAATCACACATATTAATCCATGTTTTCAAGCCGTAAAGTTGACATAGATGTTTAAGAAAATTGACGTTTTTAATTTAAGATGAAATACAAGGAAAAATAAACTTAATGGAAGTATTCTGGCAATTAATTTCTCCGCAGTCGGGTTAGCTATTAAATTGCTTTCATAACCTCGAATGTTTAGTACCATCTCTGGCCACTGTTATTCCGGAACCTAAGGCCAGATGCGTGACGTCACAACGAGACAGACACCGCGCAGCGGCGGACAGAGTGAGCCTCAACGAATTATATAGCAGCTAATACATGGATACGAACGATGTAATGAATTAGAGGTATTAATAAAAAATCACTACAAAATTGTAAGTAGAATAAACATAATTTACAAATGTACAGAACCGGTAAATCATTATGTACAGTTGTTTAATTTAATTGCAATGGAGCACAGGCTCCGGTGGCAATTTCCCTACACACCCATCTTCCCCCTATCCTGCACCGACCTACATTTGCCCTCTACAAATTTTATCTTTAAATTCTTTCAAAGTTTTCGGTAAATCATTCACCATTTCTCATGGTAACTCATTCCAATTCCTGAAACCCTTACGGCCGCACCTATTCAGTAACTTTTGACAAGATACATATATATATATTTATATAAAATTTTATCCCCTCAAAGTTTATGAGAGCCCAAACGGCGGGTTTGTGTAGGATCTTATGCTTTCAACAATTAATTCAATTTACTTAATCCATGTACGCCTGTAACGATGTATTGGAGTTCTTAATATTTAATCATGTAAAACATTTCGACTGCGATAAGGCTAGACCAGTGGTCCGCAACCGGTGTGCCGCGGCACACTGGTGTGCCGCGAGAAGGTGAGAGGTGTGCCGCGAAATTTTACCCATTATAAGGAATTAATTATCAAATTTTTTATTATTTATATTTTAGATTGATGTGGCGCGAATTGTTACGTTTTATCGTATTCTAAGAAATTAAATGTTATTTATTTACTCACAGTTGCTGTTAGTTTTTTTTTTTTTTTTTCGAATCACCCATCTTTGGGGTACGTCAGATCAATCACTTCTTGGATGCTTAGTTTTGTTTATAAATTATTAATTTTTTTTTTATTCCTCGATTCTACTACAACTGCGCTTTGAGGTTCTAATATACCGCATGTACTGTGTATTTGCTTTTCCCTCAGTCTAAACTGCTTGGATTAGCAGGACTTTCCATGCATTATATTATTTTATTACGTGTTCGGTACTTCTCCAACAATACTTTGTTTCTGTACCGTTCCTCCGACGCATTGTTAGACATCACCGTAAAAACAATCGACACGGTATATGTGACTTCTTTGAAGTGTGTAAATACCGCTTCTTACAATTACTCTAGTTACATCATAGCTATGCTCTGAAGTGGTCCGAAAACTGTGTTAGTAATTGGTCTTGATATTTTCTATTAGAATTAGCAGACTATTTTATTTCTTCAAGATGGACAAATACTATGAACGGAGTTTTCCGTCTATGAGTGCAACTACTGAAAGCCTTGTGCCAGAAAGAAAGAAATAAAAGTTGATGCAGCGGAAAGATAGTGATAATTACTTATCCTATGTTTTTCTTTTGTATGTGTGTGTGTGTGTGGGGGGGGGGGGGGGGGTGAAATAACGTCTTCAATTACCGAGTGTATCGTTTGTCGTGAAAAACTCAGTACCGCTGCTATGGTTCCCAGTAAACTGAAACGACATTTGTCAATGTTACATTCTTCTCTGTCAAATAAAGATGTCAATTATTTTCGTCGGTTGTTGGAAAATAAATAAAAAACAAAGAACGTTCATGACCGCTACAATACGTGTTTCGGAAGAAGTACAGGAAGCTAATTATACAGCAGTCGAACCGTAGAGACCAAGAAACCACATACAATAATCGAAACGCTGCACTGTTAAAAAACCTGTTTGTAAAATGCTGAGAATAGTTCTGGGTTTAGAATATGCTAGTGAAATTAAAAAATTCCTCTTTCTGCTGACACAATCAATCGTCGAGTTATCGATATGTCTCGTGATATTAAAGACAATACAAAGGAGAAAAACAACAAATCAGAAGTTCTCACTTCAGATCGACAAGTCCACAGATATTAGCCGCCACGCACAACTTCTGCAGGCTTCGATGGAGATACAATTGTAAGTAACTTCTTCTTTTGCAAAGAACTTCCAGAGCAAACTACCGGTGAAGAAATATTTTGTTTGACTGATGAATATTTGCTCCTTAATGAATTAACATGGAAGGATTGCGTTAGTGTTTGTACAGACGGAGCGGTTGGTATGACAGGCCCTGTGAAAGGATTTGCAGCTGAAGTACTCGAAGTAAATCACAACGTACGATGCGATCATTGTCTCATTCACCGCCAGGCCATTGTTGCTAAGTCTCTGCCACCTTCTCTGAAAGATGTGCTGGACGAAGTAGTAAAAGTCCTGAACTTCATAAAATCGCAGCCACTAAATTCGCTACTTTTTTCCGTTTTATGTCAGGAAATGGGCTCAGAACACACTACATTCCTGCTACATATAGAAGTACGCTGGCTGTCACGAGGAAAGGTGTTAACGCGAAGAGGTCCAGGCATTTTTGACTGTTGAAAGATATAAGTACGCGGATTGATTAAGCAAATGGTGAGTGGGTATGTAAGTTGGCATATCTTTGCTACATTTTCGTACACTTGAATGAGCTGAACATCAAAATGCAAGGTGGGAACGAAAATATTCTCATTAGTATGGATAAGATTAAAGGATTTGAGAATAAGCTGGATTTTTGGTTACAGAGGATTGAAAATGGGTCGTGTGAGATGATCCAGACTGTATGGTCACTTGATGACGGTAATAAAATGGTGATTGACTTAGTTTATAGAACTTTTAGAAGCCTTGCGGCAGAGTTTCAAAAAGTTTTTTTGGAGAATGTGTTGAAGATTTCAACTGGGTTCGTGATCCATTCGTTGCAAATTCGGAACGACTTGCAATTAATATTCAAGAGGAACTCGCAGATTTAAATGCTGGCAGAACTTTGAAATTCCTTTAGATACATTTTGGCAAACAATAAGGAATGAATATCCGGCTATGTCAGACATGGCAGTAAATGTGTTATTGCCGTTTCTAACTACATATTTATGTGAATTTGGCTTCTCGACGTTGACTGAGATTAAAACATCCAAGAGGGAAAGCCTCAAATCCATCGATGAAGAAATTTCTCAATTGATCAGCCACCTGTGTGCAGTTAAGCAGGCACAAGTGTCAATTGAAGGTATGTGTACAATATTTACTTTAATATAAAACATAAAACTGCCGCCCGACCGGTAAGGTGTGCCGCGAGATTTATGGATACCCTTGTGGTGTGCCGCGAGTGGGAAAAGGTTGCGGATCACTGGGCTAGACAATATTAATCTATAGATTCTACCATGGAACAATTCAATTAGCGGACAAGTTTTTTTTTATTTTATTTTTTTATTAATGTCACATTGAACATAACGTACGATATCGCTAACGTGACATATGCTGTTGCTATACAGATTCGTTGATATGGTCGATAAGTATACGGTGTATACTATACACACATAAAACGTTTCCAGAATTTACAGGTTTGGCCTCTGTGTTATGGACAAAATCCACAACTTATCTACAATTTTTTTCATATAATACAGATGGTATAATGAAAGGCAGTCATAAATAACATGAAATCTACAGTTCATGCTTAACTTTGATTTATCGTTGTTAAATAAATTAGGTCTCGCACTTTTTACTCCACTACATTCCCGATTCAGAAGTTATTGGTGGCCGTTGGGTAGTTTTTATATTCAGCTCATGTATAGTATAATAAATTCGAAGTTAAATCTTCTGATTGTTCTAAGAAAAATTTAATTTTTGAGCACTTGTTCATACAAACAGTGATATTGATGGACAATGAAAAATGTTTCAGCTTGAAACGTTTTGTGTTTATTAATATTACCAAAACTGATGTGAGTAGATAATCATTCTTAGAAGAACACAAGGATAAAGCCCATATAGCCTATTGGAGTTTACAAACAGGTAAATGACCCGTGCGAACATTTCGCGGCTAAATACGATGAATAGCAATGTTGGTGGTTTGAAAGAAGAACCAGATCATTTACATTAATGGTTTATTTTTCAACTGAAATGGGAAGGCCTACGTAACAAAGCACTTACAACGCCTTAAGACGTAAAACATACATATGACACAAAGTAACGGTAATCTACACTATTAAATAGAATATTACTTAGAAAAAAAAATCGGTAAAGCTCCTCACTGCAGAAAACGCACACTCTACGAATGTCTGTGTGATATATTGTGCTGCTATCTATGGTACTGAGATAAATCCTTATCGACAACAGCGAAGCCTAGCGGCTTGGCTCTGAACTGTCTCACACGCGTGACCTTGGCAGTTAATACTGTTGCCGTTTATGAGTTGACTTCCGATAAAGATAAATTCCTTTCTTAATATATGATTTTCAAGACGGAGACCTTAATCTTTCAAATGAAACCTAATTTATCGATTTCGGTTAGGACTGAAGAGAAATAAGTGACACGTCACAAGAAAACTTTTAGAAATGATGATACTTTTGGCCATTAGGGTCGAATTCCGGAACATCTTTTTCTTAATTTATGATATGTCCAAAGTGGAGAACCAAATCGTTAAAATGATACCTCATTTATCGATTTCGTTTCTCTATGAACGAAGATAGGTAGTTCGTCATTAAAAAGAAATACCTTTTAGAAATAATATGTATGATAACTCAGCGCTTTATTTATTTTATTTTCGGCAAATCAGATGACCGTTTACTAACACTAAACGACTATTAACTTTTGGGTAGTCATATACTGTATTACAATATCGGTAGAGCTTGAAGGGTTATTTTTAGCACAATTGGCAATCAAAATGTATATGATATGTCCTGTCGTTTGCAGTAAATAGAGTTTTATTGGCGAATAGTATTATCGCCTGGTCGATGTTTGTCGCTACTGGGCCGGTCAGAGGGACGCGTTGTGGTACCAGGAAGGCTCGTGTCGTCACCCAAGGTAACTATCAGCCACCTCCGGCTGATTACTCCTAACAGCTCGACAGATGAGACCAGAATGACCTATCATTGCATCGTTCCTCCACCCTGTCACGAATTAGCCGTACTTCACGCAAAAGGGATTGAGCGAAACAGTGAAGGAATCGCTCAAATAGGTCAACGGGATACATGCAAGTTTGATGTTAATACAATCAAGCGTGGCTCTTCACGCACAGCGTTACCGTGCTCTCCAGTCATATGGTTCTTTTTAATCACTGCGGATCTGTATAACCGTTTCTCAGAATGATAATTTTTTTTTTTTTGCTGTGATTCCTGCTTTGTGAATCGAAGCCGTCTTTGTTACGGCCGTTCCTGCAATTCCTAGAGTCGAGGAACACCTTTATTGCTTTCCATTTTTGCCTGCGTTAAAAGCTACACTTTTCACACATTGCTGGGGCAAAGGATTCTGTGCACATTCACTTGTGTCCTGATATCTCACAAGCACCATGTCTCTCTTTAAAGGGTCTATTATCGCCAGGTGCACTGTTCACTTATTCTTGCTGGTTACATCACAAGCTAAACCATTATTTCAAATAGTCCTATGGGTGCCAGCGGTTCCGAACGGGGATCATCCTCGACAACCACAGCACTGGCGACAGACAATGAGGTCTCAGAAGACTTACCGGTAAAGACAGAGGTCACTGCCTATTCCATATATGCTTCTCTCCCATCCAGTACTAGGCAATAACGATCTCCAGATAATCCTCTCGTTTAAAGCTGGCTGAACGATTTATGAATAATTCATTCACTCAAGTTTCTGTAGTCACGAATATCACGTCATTCTGCTTTTAAAAATCTAAATTAATAAATCAATTATATTCTATGTTGAGTATGAATCACGTGATTTATGATTGCTATAAATAAATCGAGCAAATTCCACTTCATTTTACTAGTGATAAATAAACAAGGATTGCGAATACTTCACCATCTTTCGATGTTTACCACTTCAACCTGTACATTTGGAATGACCATTGTGATAACAAATAACGAACTTCGTAACCAAGCGTTAGTTAACAGGAGATAGAAACAGTTAGCTGAAAAATAGTCCTATAGATTAAGAGGCTGCTATTAATCTGTTTCTACCCGGCATGGTAGCCATCTTAACGCGTGTCAGTGCCGAACATCAACGTGTCAGCACATACGTGATAACTCAGACTGACTCTGAAATCTTCTTTTTTAATCAGTCCAAAACCGAAATGTAGATCAGAAATGAAAAAGAGAATCCTGGTACTGAATGGGTCAGCTAAAGCATTGAAAGTGTGTTAAAAACTCTCGGTACAAGTTTTCCTTCCAGCTGGGCTCTTATTGGAGGACCGCCCCAGCTGGAACCAGCAGCAGGACACGTCGGCTGAGGGCGGATCGATTGCAGGGCCTTAACAGAATGTGTTGCAGCTGTCCAGAGGAGTGGCTTCGTATCTCGCACATTCATCATTATTTCAAGTGCTGTGGATCGTCTCCATTAGCGCGGCCAACTGACAGACATGCGCTAAAAGCAGTGCTACCAACCAGGAGCAGCGGACAAGCAGATTACTGCAGGGGCTAACAAAACTGTTTTAGTTTATTTAGTATCGTCAATGTTGACTGAAGTCATTTTCTGTCATTTACGTAGGTTTGTTCAACTTCCGCGTTTCGTTACGGATAAATACAATTTGAAATGAGTGTAAATAGAAAAAACTAACTATGGATTATAAGTCTGATTTCAACTGAATGCTTCGATTAGAGAGAGAGAGAGAGAGAGAGGGCGAGGAAAAACAGAAAACAACCCCACACATTAACGATACTCTTCATTCGACTTGTACCTCGTTACGGCATTTATCTCTGAAATGGAACGATCATCTAATTACTGTAATCTGGTTATACACCCACACTACTGCATTCGCTGTGGAGTAACATATCGCGCGGAAATTGCAGCAATAGAAAGCTATTGCAAAACACCACTTCCGATAAAACGAAATTGGTACGATCCTAACAGTTTCTGCTTATTTGTTTTGCTGTTATTGGATAAACGGCAGCGGAATTTTAGGAAGACAAACTTAGTACAGCATGTTCATTTTCGGAAGTGTGTCGCGGAAAAAAAGAACTTGAAGTAGGAACGGAAACTGATTAAAACTGATCATTACAATTAAAAGGAACCCGTGAGTTATATGTTCTTATCCAGAAATCAATAATGTATACAACACATCTTTATATTCTTGACATTTCATAACATAAGAATCAAACCTTAAAAACAAATGTTCCATAAAAAGACTGAATGGAAAAGAGACCGCAAAGTGGAAACGCTTTTAAAGATTTGGTCTGAACTAGCCCTATTTTGAGACATTAGTCTTAGATTAGTTAGGTAAAACTGGAACAGTGTAATATTTTCTTGTTTCCGAGAAAAGTATTAAAAGAAAATCACAAGTTTAGCGGTGAAAGCGTATGATGCAATTTGATTATTCTGCAAAATTTAAATGAATTCTATTATGCCAAAGATATCAACAAAATACATTAATTTCGTGTTGGTATAATTCATATTTAGCCAAGTTATACTACACAGAACAGCTGTCAAACCTACTGACAACGTCGCATGCCGTTTACCAGAACCCATCTACTTTGTTTCCCACGTTTATGGGCTTAATTTTCAATATTTCCAAGAAGTTTAACGGTAAGTCTTACAGAATTTTCTGTGAGGTTTATCCCCAAGAAACAAAGGCCACACACATGTGCATGGATCTAACGTTAACTTGAAACATTTCTGTACGGACTTCAGCACTTCTCGTACCATAGGTCCGTACTACACAGATTGTTTAGCTAAGATCCAGAATTATTTACTTGGCCCTTTGAAGAAGTAGTCACGCAAGAAACTAAAGGAAATGCCGCGACAGAGGTTAAAACATGCTTTTTATAGTTTGATATTAACTGCGCCTTATTGCTGACGTTGTATTTTCTGTCTGTCTTTGACATACCTATAGCTCGTAAACGAAATAAGTTCCAGTCTTCAGATTTGTATGTCACATTTAGAATTTTGTCAAATTATAGTATAGGAGGGTTCCGCATAAGGAAAGGGAGTTAAATTTTCTTTTTTTCACCGTAACGTGTGCGCTAAAGATGTTTTCAGAATGTCAAGTATAGAGCTAAAAGCTTTTTTTTTCTTTATTTTTCACTGGAAAATAAGACAACGGTGCTGTTAACGTTGCTGATTTTAGACCATCTTTGTTATCAGGTCTATCTAAAAAAAACTCTGTTGCCAAGGAACTGGAAATTTGTCCACATTATCGACCATACTCTGTATTTAAGCAACAAATATATTATGCAAGTTATGTTCAAAATAAAGTAAAATTTTTATTTTGAATTTTTCATAATGTACTAATATTATATTATTGAAAGTGCATTCCTTCCTAACGAATGTTTAATAACGATAGCATTAGCAGCTCAAGCGGCAACGACGCTCAGCCTTGCACCTAGCCTAAAAATGTGTTGCGCATTGATTTTCGTACCTACTGACTATCTTCTGACCTACCACATGAGAGATATCTAATACATTCATTGGAGTACGAAAGACAGCGAGATCTACACGCACTTGCCCTTTTTTTAAAAAAAAAAGAAAAAAAGAATAGACAGTTGAAATTTATTCGCAGCATGTTCATATTAGCGTAGTAGTGAACAGAATAAGTTGTTATTTATTCCTTACCTTTGTTGGATGGTTTGTGACAGCCGATACAGTCTCTGGAAGAATGAATGGCCCAGTGATACTAGTTACAGAATAACTCGAGAAACTAATTGCCCCTCATTTACATGTATATCTCTTGTTATAGTATTTACAACGCATGACAACACAAGCAGTACGGACAGAAAATCCCATTCACTGATATCTACCTGTTGGTAGCAAAATAATTTGTGCTCTCCCACAAGAAACCCATTGTGCTCCATTCAAATTGACGTATTGTTAGTGCATGTATGTATGTTCGTTTGGACCAACTAGGTCCACGTTAAGCCGTTGTTTTGGTTTGAATTTGCTGTGGATGTGTACACATCAGTGTTACAACTGGGGTTGTTAACCATAGAGAGGACCTACAGTTTAACGTGGAATCCGAACGACGGAAGCGTTCTAGCGTACTTCACATTACACAGTAAGTTATGCCAGAGGTGAAGGTCGGGTTTAGGACCTATGAAAATCCCCGCCGAGACAGCGATTGGAAGTGGGGACTTTTCGATCTCAAGTAAGATGCCACCACGCTCACTTGTTAGTGTATTAATATATATACAAGAATATAACCTGTAACTGTGAAGCATCGTAATCATGAACATGGCTGTAAGATAACAAATGACCAAAATGTCAAATAAAAAATCATGATTTCTGTCTTCGGTTCCAAGCTTCTCTCACATGATGTGATGATGCTTATTGCACGGATCGTGCGCCCACCAGGTCAGCTGGTTTTTGTTAGTGTCCCAGGCGTCTGCTCGTGTTTTCCAGCCGAGCAGCCCGAGTAATGAGTGGCCATTCCTCCCGCACAAGTCCGGTGTTTGCTGTGGGCGGCAGCCGAAACACTCCCGGACAATATTTACTCGGCCTGCGGAGCAGAGAACACCAACTTCTTGTACGCAAGTTGGGCTGCCGGATCTTCGCCTCCCTGAAGAACTCCGACAGCCAGCCCAAGGCACACAAGAAGGGGGAGAGCGCCTCGCAGCCCCGTTATATCTCATTTGAGAGTGCGTCCTCGTGTTTGAGTATATCCTACCAGCAAAGAACACGACCCCCGGGGTCTGCGACTTCCTTCCTTTAAACCAAGAACAAAGAAAAATAAATATGGTGGTGTGAGCCTCTTGGGACCGCTGCCGATATCAGAATCTCTCAGCTGTGGGGACTCGTGTATTTTTCGGCGACCTGGCAGCGCAGAATAGGGAGAAAGAATCAGTGGTGTAATACTGTATCGTAGCCCGTATTACCTACATTTTGCTTAGTTTTAGGTTAGAATATGTCTTCTACGTTGCCTGAGCTTTTTTAAATGTATGAATGTGTACATCGTAACAGTTGAACATTTATAAACAACTGAATGTTATGGGCTATTTCCTCGACTGAAAGTTAATCAGTTTTTATATATATATATATATATATATATATATAAAGGTTAATGATACGCCAATGCAACTGAATTTTATTTTATTTTATTTTTTGTGTCGTACTTGTTTCAATGTCTTTCCAGAGCATCATCAGCGACATTTATTTCATGCTCTGATGGTTTGCTTCTCCGTGTAGTTTTTTTAGCAGGAATCATTGTAAATCTTTCCAAGATACACAACACCAAACTACAAGGAAACCATGACTATGAGAGCAAGAAATACAGTCACATTATTATGCTCTGGAAATA
Organism: Vandiemenella viatica; assembly: GCA_031002005.1. Taxonomy (NCBI): domain Eukaryota; kingdom Metazoa; phylum Arthropoda; class Insecta; order Orthoptera; family Morabidae; genus Vandiemenella; species Vandiemenella viatica. The sequence continues at coordinate 88,962,615 of JARYHS010013630.1, forward strand.
GAGTGAAACGCGAATAAAACAAAAAAAATTAAATAAAATTCAATTGCACTGGCGTGTCATTAACCTTTATAAAAAATTGAAAATTTATAAATATACATATGTAACTTCAAAAACACACACATTAAGATTATAAATGTACAATATTCAATAATAA